>CBVK0102792564.1:0-10741 GCA_900067695.1 Picea abies
AGAAATTATTTCCTAACTTGAAAAAGAACAAAAGATAATTAAATAAATAATAAATGAAAAGATTAATTAGCGCATTTACCTTTTTGGTTTAAAAAAAAAAAGAAAGGGAATAATAAAAATAGGTAAATGAGCCTTTTAATAAATTTAAAGAAAATAATTTTGGAGAAATGTGGGGGATGAGTGACACTTGTAAGACAGAGAATTTTTAGAGGGTTTTCATTAAAACTTAAATGAAATGTGATTTAGGGAAAGAGGGGGTCTCAAAATTCTATAAAAGAAAGGTAGATGAGGAAGATGGGGGATCGGTTATTAGCGTAATGTTACGCTGCCGGATTTGGACTTGACTGATTGCTTGTGAGGCGTTGGGATTTTCTCAGCTTGTATTGGAGTGGTAGCTCAGCCTTGTGAGGCGAGCTGGGAAGCTAGGCATACCTTCTGGATTTGTGTGGCCCCTTTGCAGCTTGGGGGGCTAAGGGGGAAGCAGAGTACCCCTAGCGATTGGCTGGGAGGTACCGGTGTAGTCTCTACGGTTAGCGAGAAGGAGCGGGCACAGAGCACGCGGTCTACACTCGGAGCAAGCGAACATGCCAAGGTATGCTTCTTGCTTGAATGATAAAATGTTGTAGGATTTACAATTTAGCTCTGTATGTTTAATGGGATTATCTTGTTTCCTGGTGGTTGGATTTTCTACGCCTAGATTGATATAAACTTTGTGATCCTCTCGATGGGATAACCTCAGGGCCCTAGCCTTCTCTTCGGCTGTAAGCATTTTATTGGGTGTTATGAGATGAAATTAATTAACTTCGAATGGTGTTTGATCCTTGTTGTTTGGAAGAGTTGATTTATTTATTTACCTCTGCATTTGGATTGGGTTAACTGCTGTAAAACATTTTCTCGGTTGATTAGATTCAGTATGGGATAAAAAATAAGTACTTCATCCACTCCTTGTGAGTTGGTAGAAATTTTTTACCTCTGTGATATGTAATCATGGTTTCGCTGTAATGCATACCTCTGTGATAGTAATTCCGCGATTGTATCCTTCAGAAATTTTTAATCGGCAATTATAACCGTGTTGGTAACTCAGAGTTTTTAACCATGACTTATAAGTCAGTAAACCCCTCCATTTTTATCGTTGACAACGTTTTCACTGTGAGCAAATTTTACCCAGTTTGTGAACCTCTATTGACGAGCGTTCGCTAAGGTTGGACCCTTTTTCAGTAGATTGTGGAGATTTCATTCTTCGTTGAGTGATTGTTTACACACCCCTTTTTTTTGGACAACTGTTTTGTTTATAGCCCGCAAATTCATGTCTAGCCAGCCTGCATTGAATTCGGCGCAATGGATATCCTGGATTTTGTACTTGCATTTTTTTTCTCCCTTGTCTTTTCCCTATGAACGTGATTAGGCTCGGTGTGGGATCGAATTTCATGATTTCTTGCATCGTCCTGGGATGGCGTTTTTGTTTTGCACAATGATTTTTATTCCTTGAGAGACAGAGACAACCTTTAGCGTTGTTGGGAATGGATGGTTGTGACCCGCCCCTTCATTTTTATCCTGCAGGGTAGTTACATGTAGTGCGTGGTTGTGGGATCCTCGCAGGTTCTCTTGGTGTTGCCTTCTGTAGATGTCATCATTTTCAATATGCCTCTGTGTTAGGATGGGAATTTCAGGCCGGTTGGGTGCATGCACGAATGATGGCAATGTTCCTAGAGGAGTGAAATGCCCTTTCCTAAAATGACAGTCGCCTCAACCTTGTTTTCTCCTTGTTTAAGACCTCGACCTGTCCCAACAGTTCTCCTTGAATTATGACAGCTGGTTCTTGGGTAGGTCAGTACAACTAAGACCACAGACTTGGACAGTGCGCTCCTTTTCAGGCACAGACTTCTCAGGACACGTGTTTCTTTCACTCCAACTTTAAGGGGCTCCTGCACCGATTACCTTAGAAGGGTTAAGAAGTTGATTTATTAAAGATTAATTTTATTTCTGTACAAGTGTTGCAGTGCCCTCTTTTATTTAAAAAGGGGAGGTCCAACAAGTTTACCCTTGCATTTTATTGTCCTAGGTGACAAGGATTGGAAGGTGGAACACCCTCTCGGAGTATAGTTTTAATTATCGAATGTTTATGTTAACCCAGAATATAGTAGAATAGACCCCCTTTTTCATCCTCTAGTTGGCCCTTTAGAGTTGCATGATAATTTTGTTGCCAGTAAGTTGTTGACTTGCACAATTTGGGTCGAATAATTAATGTAACAAAACCTGTTGCTCACACAAAACTCCTTAATGAATTTAGGACTGGTGAAGTTGACTCTTTGCGTGCAGCTAATTGAATGTAATAGATGCTGGATTTTTATGTCATAATGATAGATATAGATGTGACATGCACAACTAATTTCAAGTAATAAAATATGGTTTTAGATTTTAGAATTCTTGCGCAATGGATTTTATGAATAATGATGGATGGTGGTTGTCGAAACACCTTCTGACTTGTGCCTTCCATGAAGGACATGAATGCTCTTTTAATAGTTGCACCTTATGATCTTATGCGCTTTAAACATGCATGACAGGGCTTGCAATGGAGGTTGGAAGAAGCTGTGTTATTTTCCTAGCTGACTTTATTAATGGTCTTTATCTTGTAATGTGAATGATATTCTTGCAAAGTTATTATGACTTAAATAAATGGTGTTATCAGTTTATGGCATTGACCTTGTAGTTGTATTGTTGGGATAACACCTAGGATGTAAGGTGATTGTTATTTTTGCAAAGTTAATGGGATATAAAGGTGATATGCTTATTATTTCATGGCAACGTTACATAATTGATTTGTTATTGATCACCATATCTAGTGGAATGTCCTTGATTTAAGTACAATAAATTAGTCTAATTTGGTCGATGAGGGTTGTTGTTCATTTTAATTAATGTCGTACTTGGTTGGTAACCCTTCCGTGTACTTGGTCTGCTTGTCGGGATGGATATAGACACCTCCATGTAGCCTTAGTATATATGTCTGTGTGTGTGATTATTTTTGTGTAAATAATCCAGTGCCGTATCAAGAGTCTCGAGCCCTTTAAAGGTAGGGTTTCCACTTTTGCGACACACCAGAGGGGATTACTAGTTTCTGCCTGAGCAGTCGGCCAGGAGCCTATCTGACCTTCTCTCTCCCCAGAGATGCTTATTATTTCATGGCAGCGTTACATAATTGATTTGTTATTGATCACCATATCTAGTGGAATGTCCTTGATTTAAGTACAATAAATTAGTCTAAGTTGGTCGATGAGGGTTGTTGTTCATTTTAATTAATGTTGTACTTGGTTGGTAACCCTTTCGTGTGCTTAGTCTACTTGTCGGGCGGGATATAGACACCTCCATGTAGCCTTAGTATATATGTCTGTGTGTGTGATTATTTTTGTGTAAAGAATCCAGTGCTGTATCAAGAATCTCAGGCCCTTTAAAGGTAGGGTTTCCACTCTTGCGACACACCAGAGGGGATTACTAGTTTCTTCCTGAGCAGTCGACCAGGAGCCTATCTGACCTTTTCTCTCCCCGGAGTAGAGAACTAAGATTAAACGCCCTGCTTTCCTGTGCAGAAATAGATCATTAAACGCCCTGCTTTCCTGTGCAACAATATTCCAATCACCATGTGAAAAATTTTAATAGATCATTCACTAATACTTTACCTAAATAAAATCAAGATGTTGTCTCTATCATTCACAACAAAAGCATAATAATTCCATCCATTGACACAAATAACCACATTTCAAATTCAATAATCAATTGCAATTGAACAGGGAATGACAGGGTCATTGGAAAGATGGGGGGGCTTTGTAATGAATGAAAAATGGTAGCATGGATGGGAACCAACAAATGAATATTTTTTAAGCAAAACACAAATCCTTTTCCTTATAAAAACAATGTCTCCATATCAAAATTTCCAACACAAGTCATCATCCAATCCTTTTGAATGAAATTCATAATAACATAACAGTGGATAAATTAAATGTATCTGGGAAGGTGGTGGGATTTATAATGAGCGAAAAATGAGACAATGAACAAGAATGAGGCAATTATTGTTCTGTTACAAGAAATAACATTCATTGACTTTAAAATCAACATTGCCATTATTCAATAAAAATCATTTAAATATCCATTATTTAGCATGCCCATTTATTTCCAAAACTCCCACCAAATTATGTTTGTTCCATAACACTCTTTTAAACTTCAACACACAAAATCCATAACATGGCAACAATCCTTTTAAACTGCTCAATATAAAACTTAAAGGAAATTTACAAGATTATCAAACTTGCAAGTTTCATTTCCCTTTTTAAAACCATAGATATCTCTTTTAAACTAGCATAATGTTATGTAGGAGACTGTTTACAAAACGATTTGACTCAGTCATAATCATAACATAATGCCTCAAATCGTCATGAGATAAAGAGAAACATAAAGCTATCGACCTTTCGTTATATACCATTTACATCACAACCTCAAATAACAGTTGCAAAACAAATCGGGTTCGAAACCCCATGCAAACCTGGTGGGAATTGTTTCCATATAATTCATATAAAGTCAAAATCGGCCAAATTCCCTCATAGATAAATAAGAAACGAGCCATGGTTCTGTGGGTTGAATCAATCTTCCCACTGTTTGGTCAAAACAACTAAACAAGATTTCGAATCTGGTATTTCCTTTATTCACTTGCCTGCATATTGGATGGGGAAATGAGGCCTGGAGTAGGCATATGGGCATGAGGTTTGAAACGTGGGTTGCAAGCAAAGAAAAACTAACTCTTTCCCATCAAAATGATAGCAATATAAAAAACACAAGCCACCCATAACTTCAAAAACCATGATAATAATAAGACTGCATATCCTTCAGGCTTTGGGCGTGAGGTGAGGGTACTACACGATAGTCACAAAACCCGACTGTTCCATTTTTACGAAGGAAACCCTTCAAAATTTTATTACAAGAAATGAGTGAATTTGAATATATTCACCTTCAGACATTTTCCAACAACCATATTATAGTAATACCACCTTTTCTCCAGGCACATACAACCATATACTTCAAACGGAATAAAATGTCGAACAATATTTCCAGTTTGAAACATTTAAATTCCAACAGGAGGAAACCCGAGTCGAAATGTGAGTTACACGACAAGAATGCCCACAACAAATCCATTGTAAACTTTGGAAAATAAACACATTTTGCATGCAAACTCTAAGAGCCAACAAAACGATTTTAGTTGGAGGAGAGAGAAATCCATGAATGAAGAGGTAAAAGACCATACATGTTAGAAGAATTCTTAGCAAATTAACAGAGCACATTTTTTTTCACCAAAGGCCGAGCACAATGGAGACGCTACTAACTACAGAAACCAAAATGAATTCAAGGAGAATAGTGAAGGTGGTGGCTTCGAGGTAGGGTAAGAACGATGTGCAGTAAATGCACGTCACTTCCCATCCTTTTCATTAAATGCCATCAACTATAACTAAATATGGAGCACACCCAACCTCCAAAAACATTGTTCCAAACATATAATATCAACTGTCATATATCCAATAGCCATAAAACATAACATACCATTTCATAGCAATAATATGCCCATTTAATACTTAACACCAAAATAACATGTTCACATTCCTTGCTTGTGGAGTATTACCATTCCACATAGTAATCAATTGTCCATATATATAACAAGTATACCAAAAGTTGCATGTGGCTTATACTTAGAGTTGGAGAAATATATCAAAGTCTAGGTGCAACAAGAGTAAACTAAAATGTCTAATAAAATAAACATTTTCTCCATTTTAAAATCAAATTGATAACACACCCAACATCCATTAATCACACATAGAAATAGGTTAGGATCTCCCTCCTTATTCTCAAACTGTGAAATCTTTCTCGTAAGGTAATCATGAGCGTAACAAGAGGAATGATTTCTCTCATTATTTTTCTAAAGGGGTCCCACCTATCTAGTATTATTTATTATATATATATAATAATGCATTGCAACCCATTTGCATCAAATAATTTTATGTTGTTCTTTTGGGCGTCAACAAACTGACAACTACATAGGGAAATATGTTTTCAACATATTTATAACTCAGAATGCTTGGTTCCTCAGACTAGTAGAAGTAGATGATTTGAAACTTCTCACAAAATAGTTATGCAACAGGGGGAAAATGATGGCTTAAGGTAAATGATGAGATGGGACTTCAAGGAACAACTTATGGAAAGTGAGATGTATGAGGGGAATTGGCCATGTATACATTATAGCCAATAAGGTTCATAACTGAAAACACTTTAAAATTTCAAGGAGAATGCTTCTGATATGCTCTTGAATCTCAGGATGGAGGGAAGAAAGGGATAGCAGAAAAAATGAAGAAAACAAAGCCAACTACACTACAAAAATATTGAAAGAAAGAAACTATTCCATCAGTGTCTCAAAAGGAGGATATTGTAACCGATGTGTATCTCTTATTCTCATTGATCAATAATACTTATAGAATGACATCATTATGGAAAAATTGATCCAGACTTTATTTCTTATGAACATGCAAAACAAACAACAGAAAATAAAACAAAATAAACCAAAGTGATAAGAAAAACATAAGACAAGAATATATACAACAATCATATTTACACAAAATGGAGTCAGTGATTAATTTGGTTCCACATAATGTTTCAAGTGGGAACCGTTGGTACTGTAAGAAAACAATCGCTCATCCATGTCTTTAAGAAGATATGAATTTGGGCCAAGGATAGAAGTGATTTTAAAAGGACCTAGCCATAACTTTTGGAACTTAGAATGCCTTCCTCTCTCAGCATGGGATGAATCCCATAGTAAAACTTTGTCATCAATCTTAAATTCAAAAACCTTTGCTCGTTTGTTAAAATACTTCATCACCGTTTGATGTCTCTTTTTCAGATTTTCCAAGGAAAAGTTCCTTTGTTATTCAAGGGATAACAATGTGTTTATCCTTTGGGAAACATTAGAAGAATTTAATTATTTAGTCTGTAACATCAACTGCAAGGAAGAAAGCTCTAATTTGATAGGAAGAATAGCCTATTGTCTGTATATGAGCTGGAAGGGAGTAAAGCCTATACTTGCTTTAGTGGTTATATGGTTTTCCCAAATAACATAAGTTAGAAGTGTGTGCCACTGGCGAGGTTTTTATTTTATGATTCTCTTTATAATCCTAACCAGATTCTTGTTAGTGGACTCTGCTTGTCCATTTCCCTGAGGGTAATAAGAAGATGAAGTGAAATGTTTGACACCTAATCTAGCCATAAATTGGGTCTGTTTTGCATAAATAAAGGATGGGCCATTGTCCGTAATGATTTCTAATGGGAGGCCAAACCTGGAAAAGATATTGGACTCTAAGAAAGAAATTACATGTTCATATTGTGTGTGTCTAAGAGGGACAACCTCAATCCACTTGGTGAAATAATATGTGGGTGTCAAAATCAAGATATGCCTGGCAGAGGATGAAGGATTGATTGGACCAATAAAGTCTAGACCCCACTTAGAAAAAGGGAAATCTGGAAGGACAGGTTGTAAAGGCATGGCAAAAATACGTTCCTTACCAGTGAATTTTTGACATTTATCACAAGACCTCGCAAATTTATAAGAATCACAAAATATAAAAGGCCAGTGATAACCATTTCTTATGATTTTAAAGGCGGTAGCTTTAGCAGAAAATGGCCACCAATATGAATGACAGATGTTGATGATCCATGGATCTCATGTAATAATTTATGTGCTTCATCATCATTTACACATCGGAGCAACAAACCATTAATAAATATTCTAAACAAGGAGTCTCCTAAAATGATATACTTAGAAGCTTCAAGGCAGAGTCTCCTTCTCTGATGAGGATCCAACTCATCTGGGAACCTTTGATACTACAAATATTACACAAATTTTTTATACGAAGGATGCTCAGATATAGAGAGATTTTGATTTTCAATATAGAATAGCGTTGAAAGAGGGTTATCTTGATCGTCAAATTCTTCACTTGGTTCAGGATGTTGAGCTATGTGAAGGGCTAAGTCTCGTCCATTGATTGTCTTAGAATTCATAATTGTCAAATCATGCTCCTGAATTTTTGCAAGCCAATGTAAAAGTTTTCCTGAAAGGTAAGCTTGTGGGAGTAGGAACTTGACAACAGGCAAAGGGACTTTTACCTGCATATGTTTGCCCAAATTAAAATGGAGAAATTTTTCTATAGCTTTGACAAGAGCAAAAGCATGTTTCTCAATATAAGACTATTTGATCTCGTGATCTGATAGACTTTGACTCATGTAAGCTACATGTTTTTCATTGTTTTGGTCATCACATTGTAAGAGGATAGCAAAAATTGCCTCCTTAGTCGCATTGGTATATATGATAAAGTCTTTCTCAAAATTCGGTTTCGCTAAAACTGGTGTTGAACTGATCACCTTCTTTATCCTAAAGAAAGCATTTTCGACATCATATGTCGAAGAAAAAGAATGATCTTGCTTCAAAATATTATGGATTGGTTTAACCATGATAGCAAAATCGGGAACAAATCTACGAACAAAATTAATAGTGCCCATGAAGGCTTGAATTTCTTTCTTGGAGGTGGGGCCCAGGAGATTTAATATGGAAGTAATACTCTCGGGATCTATACTTATCCCTAAATCAGAAACAATGTGACTGAGAAGCTTCCCCTTTGTGACATCGAAAATGGATTTGGAAGGATTCAAAGAAATGCCAAATTTTCTGCAGCGCATGAGAACTTTTCTAAGATGACTGAAATGATCCAACTGGTTTTTAGAATAAACAGTCAAATCATCAAGATAAACTTGGATAATCTTACTGATTAGATCGTCAAAATATATCTACATATCCCTCTGAAAAGTAGCACCTGCATTAGATAAGAAAAAAGGCATATGTTCATAAGCAAATGTTCCCTAATGTGTGGTAAATGTGGTTTTATATCTATCAGTCATTTTTACCTTGATTTGATTAATCCAAAAAAATCATCAAGTAAGGACATCATTTGAGACCCTCCAACCTGTTGTAAAATCATCTCCATATTAGGAACCGGAAAACGGTCTTTTACACTTGCTCTATTTAATGTGCAGAAATTGACACATAATCTGATTTGACCAGTATTTTTTTGAACAAGGACCATATTTGAAACCCATTTAGAATACTTAACTGGAAAGATTATATGATATTTCAACAATTTTTCCAATTCCTTCCTAATGGTAGCTTCAAGCATAGGATTGATAAGTCTTTTCCTTTGCCTCACTGGTTTTTCCCCTTCTTTGATAGGAATGGCATGCTGTATAAGAGTAGTATCAAAACCACAAAGATCCTCATATGACCAGGCAAAAACATCTTGAAATTCACAGAGTAATTCTATGAATTTCTCTTTCTCTTCATTAGAACATTGGGCACCTAATTTAATGATCTTTGGAGATTCAAATGTCCCAATATTCAAGGAAATGGTATCACCCACTTTCCTTTTTGACTCCTCTTCCTTATGTGGGTCACTAAGGTCACTTCTGGGAGGCGATCCTGGAGACCCTAGGGGAAAAGGTAAGAGAAGGAGAAGGAAGATGGAAATTCTCCTAGAGGTCATAAAACTAAGTGGAAGAGGAGGGGAAGGAAGCTGACTTGTAGACCAAGGAAAGCTGCCCCAAAAGTATAGTGCTTTGTCGGATGATTATACCTTCCCGAGACACAAGAGAAACACACATATGTTGCAATATAATCAATTGGACAAGAAATTTAAGGTTGTTGTCCCTAAATACAACTGTTAGCAATAATGTATTTCAACAAAGAAATATATCTAAATCAGCGTGAAAAGCACAAGACTAGTTAACAATCTCATCAATGAAACTAGAAATTAATTATGAATCAAGTAAAGCACTTTGAGATTGAATTAAGAAGGTTGTTATAAAGTGGACTTCTACAGTAGTATGCAGCCCTAATGGCTGTAGGAAATGATGGAGAATAACAAATAAATCAGCCACTAAAAGTTAGAGATGATTAGCCCAAAATATGCACCCTAATTGGTAGGTTAGGTGAGAGAAGTTAGGGAGAGTTTCTAGGGTTAGTTTGTGAGATATTAGTGGTTAGGGTTAGGGTTTTTGGCAACCTAATGGTTGTAGGAAACAAGTTAGTACATCAATGAGAATTTGTGGGAGAAAGGGGATGCCCTAATGGAGGAAGAATCCCCAAGTCATCAAGATCACTATCCCAAAGAGAACTTTAAAACTTGAAAAAATCACGTTTACCAAGGCAACAATTTATTTCTCCAATGCAATAAGTAAATGACTAGTGCCTTTAAAATTGGGTTAATGGAGTCAAGCAAAGAAAGATCTAGAGGTACTACCTCCTTGGGGGTGTAAATCCTCTTACTCCCCAAGGCAAGTATCTCTAGTTAGGGTTTAGGCCAAGAGGGTGTATGCCCTTATACTTCTCTTAGCAAACCCTTGTTACACCAATAACATATAAGAATAAAGTGATGGAGACTAAGGTGGAGGTGTATTCCCTTATACTTCCCAGCTAGCTCTAGAAAATAACCTTGACTTGAAAAATAAATGATGGCAACAATGTAGAAACCTTACCAATTCAAAGAAAAAGCTAAGACAAACCACCATAAAAGCTAGAGAAAAGTCTTCCAAGGCTAGCGCATCACTTCCATCAACCAATAATCCAAGACATGGCCATAAACAAAAGCACAAGAGAGAGAACTAGCCA
>CBVK0102792590.1:0-14751 GCA_900067695.1 Picea abies
TTATTAAGCACTAAACCCCTATTAAATCTGCCCATTGTCAATAGATATACGCCTTTCAGCGTAATTATAAATGCTATTTAAACAACAACAAAAAAATAGTTCTTCACCAAAATCTGCTCTTCAACCATTCAATTTTGCAGCAAAAATTGCCATTTTGGTAATTCTGACATTGGATATAAATCCAGAGCCCATTTACATTTGAATATGCAAAAAGTGTAATCTCTACAATAAAAATAAAAAACAGCAAATTCCCAAATTTACACCGGATAATCGATGATAAATCCACAAAAAATCATCGGCTTGCCCACAAGACTGACCTATTCCAAAAAGGCCGAGTAAAGGAATCTTACGATAAGGATTGATTTATGTGATTTTTAGACTCAAACGCCTTAAAATAGACAAGTGGTTGATATTTTCTCAAAAGGTATTTTGAAAGTTATTATTATTATTATTTACAATACATGTGTATATTCGAGGCTCTATGCGGCTTATAAAGGTTCTTTTAGTACAATGCCATATTCGCAAGTTACTGGCACTTTATATTAAATGCATTGGGACACTTTCTTATATTTGAGATTTTCAATGACTTACAAAACTCCTTGTAGGTTGAAGTCATATTGCTGAATTTTACTCCCATAAGGAGTAGTAATCGTTTTCGAGTATCAACCTTAAATCAATTTGTTGTATCATAAATAATTCGGAAATAAAACTGCAAAGTGTATCTTAAATTTTATGGATTAGAAAAAAATATGAACTTTTATGAATTAGAAAAAATCATGAAAAGATAATCAAATGCATGCATAATGTAGACAGTAGATAATAATGTAGATAATAATAGTATTAAAATCAAATTTAAAATATTTTTAAATGAATATTCTTTTCTATCCCATTTGTATATAAAAAAAAATACTTTATATAAAATATATTCTTAAATATTAAAATATATGTTTTGTTATATTAATTTTATAGATCCATTCCATTATATGAATTTCTTCCCTTTTTTCTGTCCTATTTGTACAAAGAAAGGTAATCTATATAAAACATATTCTTAAATATTAAAATACATGTTTTGTTATATTAATTTTCTAGATCCATTTCATTCAATTATATGAATGTGTTTCCTTATTTTATTTGTTAGTTACAAAGGGTCCATTCCCTCCATTTGTATTTTTTTTTTTGCAT
Source organism: Picea abies (assembly GCA_900067695.1). Classification (NCBI taxonomy): domain Eukaryota; kingdom Viridiplantae; phylum Streptophyta; class Pinopsida; order Pinales; family Pinaceae; genus Picea; species Picea abies. The sequence goes on from CBVK0102792590.1 coordinate 1,183, forward strand.
TCTTGACTTATGTAATCAAAATAAGCAAATGGCCTAATCTATACATGTTTTGATATATTAATTTTCTAGATCCATTTCATTCAATTATATGAATTTGTTTTCTTATCTTATTTGTTATTTACTAGTTATAAAGGATCCACTCCCTTCATTTGTAATTTTTTTTTTGCATTTTTGGCTTATGTAATCAATGAAAGTAAATGGTTTAATCTTTTTTTCACTAAGCAACTAAAAGTTGTAAATACATTTCCTATATCTGAATCTTTACCTTTATCTAGATAAATTACATTGAAATGGATGATCAAATAATTTCTAGAACAAATCTACTAGCAAGCATGGACGAACAAGCTAACACTACAAAGGAATCACTTACTAGAACTTAAATAATGGAAAATGTGGAGCCTATTTCTAATGTTGCCTTGTTCTCCTTATTTTCTCCATAAGACTAGAATGATTTTCAACCAAGATTCAAGTTGTTCACACTATTGTTGTTATGGGAAGTTTGCTCCAAATCTTATTTTTCATATGTTTGTATGACATTTTTACCTTTCATATATCGACACGATAAGTGTCGATAATGCAAAAATTATCTTTATAAATTGAGAGGAAATGATATAATATTATAGTTAGTGTAGATGATAATAATAGTAAAATATAATATTAAAATAAAGAAGAAGACATAGTCAAAGTGAATTGGTACTTCATTTTTTATCCATCAATCATATAAAAACAAAATTACTCCACTTACGTTTGAATATTAGTTTACAAGTTACGTTTTTATTAATTTGATATCTCATTGTGTATCATCAATGGTATAATATGTATGCACGAATGCTTTTCATTTTTTACTTTTTTATATCATAAATTTTATATGTAATTTCTTCCTATATGGTTTTTGGCCTTGCCCATCTCCCTATTTCATTATGAAACTCATCATAAATTATTTGGTATTTGTAATATTTATTTTAGTTCTACATTTTATTCATTTTTTTTTAATTATTATATATTTAAAATAAAAATAAATGCATTTTATGTATACATATAACATACATTTAGAGATATCGAATGGATTGAGTCTTTAATAGGTTTAAAAAACACATCATAAAATTAACTAGATATCAAGACATGTTTATGTAGTGAACTTTATAATTCATCAAATACATATAGGAAAGGGTTCATACCATTTTATATTTGATATCTAAAATATTATAAAAGCTATGATGATCAACCCATGTAAATCAAATATATATAGAGTATCCATATTAATAATGAAAATGAATATGTAGAAAAAAGTTCATAATTTCATGATTGGATCAGTTTTTTAAGTAAACAAAAAAACCAAGTAACATAATTGATAGAAAAATATTTAGAAACTACTTAAAAGTATTGTTCTTTAATCAGGGAATAAAAAAAAGTTTTCAACATAATCTCATACTTTAATTTCTTCTATGCATAGTTACTAACAACAAACTAGTGGTCTTGTTTGGAGATAGAGATTACTTCATTGTTGAACCCTCTATAGACACGAGCAAAGGAGATAGAATTAAAATAAATATAAATATTTTCACCTCCTCAAATATAGGACATAGAAATAAATTTCACATTCTTAATTTCTCCTTCATCCAATTTATTACCAACAAGGTGTCTCCAAAAACTTGTAATTTATGCATACCTTTCTTTGCAAAAAAATATGAGAGCATCTTTAAGGCTAGGAGTTAAACATAAGTAATGAAAAAAGAATGTTTCCCACCCCAAAACAAGGATGAATATGGTATCTAGAACCATTAAAATACCCATAAGCGTCTTCGATTTTCAATGGGTTCATGATATAACTAACTTTGAGTGACTTTTGTAATATATTAGAGATTTTAAAAATAGTCACATCTTTTGAAGAACATTATAAAGGAGGTATTTTTTTTTTTTTTTTTTTTGTAAGTAAGTGTTTTGTATTAAATATAAAAGCCTTCTAAGATCCAAGATCAAGAGTACATAACTGAGTCAAGCGGTTGTAAAAACCAGACAAATTAACTACCATGAGAGCTAAAGTATGGAACCAGCTGTGTGTGATCTGGCACATACTCTGGCAAGAGGCCTGGCCAGGGTTCCTCAATGACAGGTGTCCCACTGCTGAGCATCCATTGCATGTCTGTGGTGTCGTCGGCCTTGTCCTCGTTAGCTTCCAGCTTTACACTTGCCGCCGAGGTAGGCTTCTGGAGTCTGGAGCCTTTCTCGTCCACTGCTGCTACCGGAACTGGACCTTCGTCACCCCGTTCATTGCCATCCAAGGTCGGCATACTCGCGAAGTCGATCATGGGCACAGGTGTGTCTACCTTCCCCGCAGACTGCAGGCTCCCCTCTGTATCATCTTGCTGTTGGCTGCTTGCGTGGTCGCTAAGAGAGGCATTACTGGAATCCTCAGGGGAGGCTTCAGGGGGATTGGTGAGGAGCTGAAGGAGGATGGACAGCCTCCCCTCCATTTGTTGAACCTGAAACTGGAGGTCGTTCACTCCGTCTCGGAGCTCAAAGACCAAGTCATGTAAAATGGCGTAGTTTTCGCGCGGAAGGTTGGGGCAGGGCGTTTTGCTGCGTCGCCCATGTTCAGGTGCCATGGGAGGAGGAGAATGCTGGGTGGTGGGAGATCACTAGGTATCGAAAACATCAATGACAGCCAGACACTCAAGAGCCTGGGTGGATGAACTAGAGGGCGAGGAGGAAGTGCGGGGGCGCCGGGGGTGCCAAGGAGAGCCCCGGCGTGGGCACATTCTCTGTCGTGGCATGGTGTGGGTTGGCTGCTGCAGAAAGTCTACAGAGCCAAGGTGCAGGGTGAGGAACAGTCGAGAGACCATGAAAACTTCCGAGCCAGAATCAAAACCAAACAGCCGAGCAGTAACACAAGAGGGAGACTTCATTGTTCTATTCGTAAAGGTGGTCGAGGGAGCGTGAATTAATGCCCCTCCCATCGTCAATGAATGAATTTTAATGCTCAGGGGTGACGGCTACAGCAGGCACGAGCCGAGCACATGGCTCCATGCTTCGTTGGCCTCCCCTTTCCGCCTGTGCGCGCCAGGTGGTGGCCACTAACACCCCATCCGGGTGATAAAGGAGGTATTTTTATATCCTTAAGGGATTTTGAATTCTTTCCGAACCATATATCGTAAGATACAATCATAGGGAGAGATTTTTATCCCATTAATTCTAACCACTACATTTAGTTATTAATGCAATATACAATTTTCTTTCCCTAACAACTATTTCTTACTCCTATCAATATATCAATTTCTTCTCATACCATATTGGAATAAGTATAGCTTATAAGTATGTAGATTATAGTCTCCTCTGTCTCCTTGCAAACACTGCACTTACTTGGACCTTATTTGTTTTATGTTAGGGATTTATACCTTATTTCCAACGAGATAAAAATTATTGATTTTAAGGTTGATATAATTGATAGTCAATTTAATGACCTAATTAATAAATTCAAGGATGGTTAAACTAGATGATTATTTAATTCATTGAGAGATACCATGCACTATATGTAATTGTCTTAGGTCTATTTCTTATTGGATTTTATGATACTCCTATAGAAGGAAATTGCATTTTATATAGGAATTGAAATAACATCTCTACTTTTAAATTTGAATTGTAAAATCAATCATACTTTGCAAGATGGAAAGAACACTAATCACTTATGGTTTGAAAAATTGAATTAACATATGTAATAACCGAATGAAATTCCACATAATATGAGTGACACATATTTGTATTAATCAATGAGACTACAAAAATTCTATGAAACATGGGATAGTTACACAAATAATAAACTTAAAAGAATGTAGAGTAGAAATAAATGACTATAGTAATGAAAACAGATAAACAACTAATAATAGCACTCATTCTATGCTAACTAGTCCTTGCCTCCTCAAAATAGAGTGTCCATCCTAACCTACAATAGAATTAAATTAATCAACTCACTTTATCTACAAGAACATACACGATGAGTGGAATTTAGATTTCTCTTGTATTAAAATTATGGTTTTAATAATCTAGAAGTTAGTTATTCATCTAAGGGTATCAATCCCTTCTTCGGAGATGTTAATCTCTTCGATACATAAAACTATATGTGTAACAAAAATAAAAAATATCAAAATATCATCCAACTTGATAATCAAAGATTCTCAAGTGGTTATAATAGTCTAGACTAATCTCATAAAACTTATAATCAAGTGCACAAGTCATTTCCAGGATTCTAGCTACACCTAATCAAATTTCAAATAAATAGCAAGCTATTTTTTAATGATGCAATGAACCATAAAAGAAAATCAAGTATTCTTTGTAATGAATTATAGTATCAATAGAAATATTTACCATTCACAACAACCATATAGAAAATTATCAAATAATTCTTTCATAGTGACTATTGAGAGTAGATGAGTATACCCCATGATCCTTCCTAGATTGGTAGGGCATACAAAATTCCTCTTATTTTCTCTAAAGTATTATTCTTATCACAACACCTTTTGTCAATTTGGAGCTCACAAGTGGATTCTTCGCTCCAATATCTTTCCAAGAACTGTAATTATGCCAAAATCCAAGATCTAGGTAAGAATTTATGCCCTTTCAATGTTCCTTGGTAATTTCCTTATGATCACGTCATCCTACCATGTGGTATCCATGTGGACCTATATGTTCGAGTGCCAACTTACGTGGCTAAGCCGACATAGCTCCTTAGCCGATTTTGTCCAAGGTTTTACCACTTCACTCTTTGATGAGACCTACAAGTCTATTAGGATTTTTCTTTGGGATTCCACCATTAGAATTCCACATAGCATGCACACGATTATTCTCAATGTCGGCATCCTCTGAAGGTTTCATACATTTTCCATTCCGATGACCACTTAGCATGCACATAACTCTTCTAGAAGTACACAATCCATGAAGTTATAGGTCTCATGTTATCGATCTTATCCCATCGAGTTGTCATTTCTCTTCTCCTTGAGGTTTTCTCCGCAGTTCGTAGCTTACATGATGATCGGGCTCACTTCTTCGGAAAGAATTCTCGAACGATATCCTTCGATGAAGGTCTCTCGAACAAGCTATGTTACTTTCCAATGGATAATATGGATTGAATTCTAACACCTATTGCATGGTCAAGATTTAATCTCGGCACTTGATCTAATCCTCTCATTACATAGAGATGGAAACTATTGGTCCCATGTGTACCCGACTTCCACATGGCCTTCACACATTCGTCTTCCCTTTGCTGACATGTACCCAATGAAGGTTCTTCACCTACCACTCAGCAGATGTGGCACTCACATCACCATTTTCAAACATGTCATTTGACTCAACATTCTAATTTGGCATTCTCTTCATCATTCGTCCCTCCCAGGACAACATGATCATTCAATAAATAAGATGGTTGGTTCATGCCCAAATCAAAGGCCCCGATAAATGTGGGCCCCCAAACCACACGATCTTTAACTAGGTCTCTGGTACTCCTCCAAATCTAATGGTTAAGATATGACCAATATAATGGCTCATAATAAATTACATGCTTAAATCTAAATCTATGAGTAAATTACGTCGGTTTGACTCACTACAAGGAGAACACTTTCTAGTGAAGGCTTTTGTGGAGGTTTTGTGTTACAAAATTTGGAAAAAATTTCAAAAAATCCTCCACTAAAACCTCTTTTATTGATTGTGGAGGTTTTAAAGGATGTTTCATATAACTAAAAAAAATGGCAGACAAAGATTTTTGTAGAGGTATTTTGTTTTCGTGCTTTTATTGTGAAAATACACTGGCACACTCTTTACAAATCCACCTTCGTGCGTTAATATAATACAAATGCATCGGTTCATTTATAATTATTACACATTGGTTTCTCATTTTTGTTGTATGAATGGAATTGATGCTAGTTTGACCTTTTTTTCATATGAAGAACCGATTTTTTTGAATTTTTGTACGCCCCGATGTGTTTCAGTTATAGTGAGCACTAGTGTGTTTAGGTTATATTGAAGCCCAATGATTTGAATATAGTGTGCACCATGATGCATGCATAATTCATACATACTAGTGTTTGTTTTACCATGTGGACCAAAGGGTAGTGAAATTTCAAATATTGGAGGTGAGATGTCAACGCCATTTTTTTTTCTAAGCATCGGTGTATACATTGTATTTAGAGCCCTAGTGTGTATAAAAAAGTAATGCACTGGTGCATACATTATATTTAGTGCCCCAGTGTATATTTTAAACATGAACACTGTACAATTTTGAAATGATAAATATTATTGTACATTATGTCGTTAGCAAAATAGTTCTTTTTTTTCAATCGTTTGTACCAATGCATTATTATAATTAATGTTCACGTGTCCATATGAATCCTCAAAATGAACTAATTTATGTATTATGGCGCAAACCATCAAGTGATTTTATAAGAATATAATGCACTAATATGTATATATTTCAATCAATTTTATTTTTCTTACAAATTTTTCAGTTAATCATTTCAAAATCAAATCTTTTTTAGAATATTTTTTTTTTATATTTTTGTTATTTACATTTTGATATAATGATTTTAGTAATGCATTGTCCAAAAAATTAAACCTCTGTTATTTGTAACAATGTAAATAATCCACGTATTAATTATTCAACAGCACAACATTTTGCAACATTCAAAAATGAAATCAAAATAAGAAACCTATTTTATTATATATGAATAAGAGACATGTTACCTCTCTAGAAGGTACTCTATATTTTCACTTGGCTACAACATTATAAGCCAAGGGATCCAATTCCAAATCCATGTAAAAGAATAGTGGATTATTTTGTAATGGAATACCAGACTTGGTCTGACCATGATCAGTCCCCTTAGTCCCTATCTCAATGTATCTCATACTGGATAGGATTGGAGACATTGACATGGATCTGTTGGGAGACATGGTTGTGTGGAGCCATGACTCTGATGTAGGGGTTATTGTAGTTTGTGAGGCCTATTCTGATCCATGTCATGCACACCTATGTCTATTCACATGGTTATTTTCTATTGAGTTTGTAGCCATCGCTTGGCCATGATAAATTTATCATTTTGTTACCAACATGAAAGTATCACAAAGTTATCATCATTTCATGTATTTTGAGATAGTTCATGGATATCAATGCAGTGGGTCCCTAGAGGAAAAAATACAACATAGACTCAAAATGATCAGAAACATTTTACGAGCAAAACCCATATTGTATATGTTGGATTGATGAAGTATTAAGGGAGATATTGCCTCCCAAAAGAAAATTGTACCATCTATCTAAGAAAAATGTTGGGCACATTTCTCAATTTAAATGGTCAAAGAAGAGGAACCTTTTGGTCTACTAGTCATAGAAGAATTTTTGGCAAGTCAAATATGTTCTTTCTACAAGAAAAATGATTTGTTAAGCCACTAAAAGACCAATTTGATCGCATTGGGAAAATCAATACTTCTTTCTTCATGGGTTTGAATAGTTAAACTAGTTGTTGTAGTAAATAAAGTTCAATGTGGAAAACATATGACCGTTCTACTCATTTCTCAAGGTGGAAATTTCCCAAGTTGGAACATTGGAATTCATCCATCAAATCAAGCCTTCTCCAAAGCCATATGATATCTCTCTTGGTGGGGCCAATCTCTTAGGTGGACATATTCAATGCTGAATTTAGTCTATAATAGATTGTTATCCAATTTTTTTCATGGAGTTATGTAATTAAAAATATTATCCAATGGGTTTAGTCTCCAACCAATTGTGGATGAGGAAACCAAGAAAATTATTATTTTCCGAGAGAGGTAGAAACTAGACGTTACAACAAAAACAATATAAGGCTATCCCCTCCTCTCATTTTGTTGTTGTTGAAACTTTGTGAGATCATAATGTCATATTTTTTAACCTAGTTCTCTTGTGTCATTGTGGATTGTCTACTATAATGTTTGTTCTTCTTGGCCAAGGTTTATTTTAACTGTGTTTTGAAAGGGGGTTCTTAGGATAATTGCAAGAAGTGATCAATCTATCCATTTGTTGGTTATTACTCTCTCTATCTACTTCTTGGCCGACCCATGTTTAGATATGCATAGGTTTCCAACAAACCCTCTAAAACTATCAGTCCTCCTCGTAAACTAGAAGGAAACACAACACACATAATGTTTTGTGTAGTTTTACACGAGATAGTTCTATGGGTGACTGCAATGCTTAGATTCTTCCAGTCTAGGAAAGAGTGAGGTTTTGAGATTGTAGTTCATCTTCTTAGGCCTTTATCTTGTTGTTTTCTCTATCATTCTTAAGATTCATTCATCTATTAATTTTATGCATACAATCTAATTGATCTACCAGATAACATATCTAACAAAACTATTCATTCATCCATTCACCATATAACTATTGAAATAAGTTAAATATGCATTAAACACCACAAATAACATAGGTTTTACCGTGGTTCACCCCCTCCTGGGCTACGCCCACAAATATTTGGATTCTTAGGATCTTTTATTTAGATTTCTGCAAGATATGGTGTTGTGTGTACTACCATTCTAACTATACAATCAAAAAATAGGTTCCACAACCTCTGTGAGGTGGACTAGATCGCACCAGGCTCCCCATCCTACGATCTAACCCTCAATATCTAACTAATTGACTACCCTACAACTTAACAACTTACAAAAAGGTATCATATCTCACAGTCGTTCTCCTAGCCATGCAAAAAAGTATTCTCTGACATACTAGAACAACCAACCACCCTCAACCTAGACCTCCTAGGTACTTATTTATACTAAATTTCAACTTATTAGTCATTACAATATCATTCAAAACCCTAACCCTAGCATGGTTAGGTTTTCCTTCATGTGCTCCTTGCATTCTTTCCTCCTTTGCATGTGGCTTTTCCTCATACATGATTCTTTTCCTTCGAGTTGTATTTTTCTAATTTAAGCTTTACTTTCCAAAATTGGACTCTTCCTCAAAATAGGCCTGTGCCCAACAGACCCCCAACACTGACATGTGGCTCATCCCGAGCCACCTAGACAGTGCGCACTCCCTCTAAAGCCTTTGCAAGGCTATGGAACTTGTCTAGAAGTTCCCTTCCACTTGCTTGTACCTGCGTGACCTTATGTGCATGTGCTTCTAATTCTTACACTTTGATCTCCTCTTGGATCATTGTTGTGCACTATGTCTATGTTTTCGCCATGTATTTCTTCTCCTCCTCCAAGTACGCGATCATCTATGTTTCTTTCTCTTGAAGGGGTTCCATCTACGCCTGTCTTTCCTGCCTATGCGTCTATGCTACTTTTAGCTCTGCTTGCACCTTCTTCATATCTTGCGTTCCTTTTAGACGCTCTATGATGCTCATTGTCTTTTTCCTCTTCTTGCGGTCTTGGATCGATGCACTTATCCTTTCTTCGTCCCGGTCCCACTATTGGACATGCTCATCTTCCTCCAGCATTGTCCAAAGTTGCACTGCTCTGTCAAATAATTTGGCTACTTTTCTTAATTTCTTCTCCATTTCTTCCAGTTGGAGTGAAACTTTTCTTTCTTATGATCTCAGAACTTAGGAGGGGTCATGAGATTGAGATTCTCTTTGATATCCTCAACATATTTCCTAAATTGGTCAATTTTCTGAGTAATGAGGTTGATCTTGTCCTCTGTGCTTCTTTCTGCTTCCTGAGCACTATTGGGGATTTAGTTGTATGTCATTGTCTATCACTACTCTAGCCTATTTGTGCATTCCTTCTCTTCTTCCCTTTCTTTCATCAGCTGGTCGCATGTGATCTAGAGCATCTTTGCGACTCCTCTTCCCACCTCTAGGTTTGTGGCATCTAATCAGGTCATAGATTGTACTTCTTACATGACATTAGATTTTAATCTGTATAAATGATTCATTGGAATGTGTTCCACCACCATCTCTAGTTGTTCTACCTCCTAGAGGGGTTTGTGCATTGTCTCTTGATCGAATATGATCATTTGATGCATTATGGTGAATGTTTCCCTCCCCTTGACAACAAATTGCACAGTCTCTTCACCCTATTTTTGCGTAGATGGCCTCTGTGTCTTCTCCTGTGGTTGCATAGTGGCCTATGATTATACTCCACTCCAGAGTTGTTGAATGTTTTCATTTACCTCTAGGAGATTAGCTATAATATCTTCCCTTTGCACCACTGCAGTTACGACCACTTTCTCACTCGTATATTGGACCTTGTCTGCAACAAGCTATGCATCATCCCATGTGAGGGTGATGTCAGGGTCCTCTGTCTCATACTTACTCTTCTTGCTTGCATTATTTTCCTACACAGGCTTTCTTGTCATCTACGAGGGTTGCGCCTTTGTTGTTGTTCCTTGTCCTATTTCCTTTGGATCATGTTTTGTCTTCTTTCACATAGTCTGTGGCTGACCTCCTTTTCTCTCTTTTGTGGGAGTTCTCCTCGACCTTTTTCATAGTGTGCTACTCCTACTCGGTAGGGTTTGTGTTGTGGCTATCCTGGTGTTGTGAGCTGGACTACCTGTTCAAGCTGATGAACCTGCTTCAGTATTATCCTTGGTCTTGGAGGACTTCTTCGTGCATGTTCTCGTGGTTGTTTTCTCTATTGGTAGTTTCCATGAAACATGGCAATCCTTCATAATCCACTCTACTTGCTCTCACATGACACAATACTGCATCTTTATCCATAACTTCCTAGGATCCTTTGCAGCTTGGATCCATATGTGATGTCAGGATTCCTTGAATTCTATCCCTTTTGTTTCATGCACGACCTCCATAGGTATGCACCATATATTGGCGGTGATCTTCTAGATTTCTTCTAACAGCATGGAAAACACAGTATTGTTTTCCTACTGCGTACTTATATCTTCTACTTTCCAGAGAGACTCATACCTTGTAGCGTATCATTTTACCACTTTGTCTAAGAATGCGTAGAACTTGGGATCCTACCACCCTGCCAAAGCTATTAATATTATCATCCATGAGTAATGGAATTTGGTTCCATTGTCCTGCATGTCACAACAATCAAGTAAGAATTTTTTCAACAGGTACAGATCCCAACTAAACATCATCCCCTTTGTGCACTGCTCTGCTATTGTGATCACTCTTGCTAGAACTTCCTTTCTATGGCATTTTCTTATCATCTTGCATGCTATTATACTACTGGCGAATCTTGTGACGTTTTCGTTGATCACTTTGATGATAAGGCCTCGATTTCCACTAGTCATTCCAAACTGCACCTTAACTTATTCCACCAATTCTTTCTTGCGTGCTTTGTTTTCTAAAAAGTATTTTGGTTGTGTTTTGACTGTAGGAAATCATGTTATTTTGGCAATTAATTCCATGTCGATATGCACTCATCTGTCCATCCAAAGAATGCCTCCATGGACCTGGGAAACCAACTGTTTTACACATAGACCTACATTGTTACCACGCCAAAAATCCAGTATGTACAAGAGGTTCATTATACAAGAGTTATACAACCTCATAATCCACTGTGCAGGCTCCAGCACTGACCTTCCTAGGGGTGCAATATCCCCTGTGTTGATCATATAGTTTTCCTTATCCAATTATAGAAATTTGGTCGAGTCGCGCATGTCATGGTCCACATACCTCAGACTTGGTACCATCCCCAACATGTCATCGATAGTGGGGACTACATCTGGAAGGAATGGAAGGGTAATTTCCATACTGTCAAGGGTCTTTCTTTTTTGTCCCGCAGCAGACGTGCCTGCCTCTGCTTCTTCTTTGCCCTCTTCTTCCCCAGCTGACTCTAGCTGATCGGTGATGTCTTTGACCAATACTTATTATTGTGCCTCAGACTATCGCTATCCCACTGTGTCATCCGGTCTTGCTGACATCTCAGGGTTAGGGTTTGAACCCCTGTTTATGGCTCCAGAGATCTTCCCTATCTCTCTTTTCTGTGTTGTAGGGAGCTCTTCCTCGACCTGCATCGGGCTAATTGATTCTAGGTCCAAGGTGGTCATGTCCTCGAGCTCGACTATATTCTCAGGCTACTGCATCCTCTCTTTGCACCTTTGGCCTTGTTAGGTTACCCTGACAAACTGGCCCGAGGACCCAAACTTCGGTGGAGATGTTCTTTGTAACTATTACGACCTCGACTTGCTACTTTGGTAATTGAAAACTAGGGCATGGGTTCTCTTTCTCACTCTGATCTTGAAATTTGTTAAGTGTTGGACAACTCTATGCTTTTCCTCCTTTTATAGACTAGGTTATGTTCACTTTTACTTTTTGTGTGCATCTGCACCAAGTTTACTTTTCACTGTGTGCGATATTTTGATGTCTATCGCGGTAATTACTGCACGATACTTTTTCCCATTGTTTTTGTATTTTTGTATTTCTTTTTCCCTCTTTTTCTCCATTTTATATCTTTTTTGTCATTGTTCTGTCCTAGCTTCTCCTATAATACACTATGTACATGTTCTTCTTACTGTGTTGTAACTCTTAAGTGCTAGGAGATCCATTGTCCCTGTATAGTTTTAGTCGATTCCCATTGATCAGTCCTTTCAGTTATGTACCTCCCAAGTCTTGTAACTGTATAGATCCCCCATATGTGACAGTATTCACTTCATATGGCCCCAACCAATGCATTTTGAATTTACATAGATGATGAAAAAGTTTGCTGTCATAGAGCAACACTAGGTCTCCCTCCTTGAAACCCTTCCTCTTGATAAGTCTGTCATGCCAAGGTTTGTCTCTTGATTTTTGTACTTCTTGGTGAAATCTTGCCAGAATCCTATCCTCCTCCATCTCCATTAGTTGATTTAGCCTTTCCTTTACTGTGTCTATTTCTTTCATGTTGGTAATTGCTGCTACGCGTAGATTGGGTACCAAAAATTCTAATGGTACTACTACTTCCTGCCCATACACTAATCTGAATGGTGTTTGTCCTGTCAGCTTATTACATGTAGTCCTATATGCCCATAGTACTATTGGTATTTTCAAGTCCCAATCATCCCTGTTAACATTGCATATCTTTGTCAGAGCATTCTCCAAGATCTTATTGAAGGATTCTACTATTCCATTTGCTTGAGGATGGTATGGTGTACACTTATGATGATAGACTTCAAAATCCTCAGTCATAGCCTTGATAGTATTGTTGATAAAGCGAGTACCTTGGTCACTCATCAAAATCCTTGGACATCCAAATCTAGTGATCACTTGCTCAAACAAGAAGCGTGTTGTTGTCTCTGCGTTGTAGTCTTTGACTGGTGCTGCTTCTACCCATCTTGTTAAGTATTCTATCACTGTAACGATATATCTCGCTCCTGATATTTTTGCTGGTGGATAGATTGGCCCCACAAAGTTTGTTTCCCATTTTTCAAACACCTACAAATTTACTTGTGGTCTTAGGGGAATCTCATCCCTTCTATTAGGTTTACCAACTCTTTGATAGACATCACATCTCTAGCAATATTCCTTAGCATCTTGGTGAATTTTTGGCCACCATAGGCCTGTGCGCAATACCTTATGCACGATATCTTTTCCTGCATAGTGTCCTCCAACTATTCCCTCATGAGCTTCTGCCAAAATTCTAGGCCTTTCATGTTCTAGTACACATCTT
>CBVK0102792694.1:0-16397 GCA_900067695.1 Picea abies
AAATTGGATGAATTCACTACAGGAATATGACCTTGAAATAACCCCTGCATAGATTGTTAGAGGTCAAGGTCTGTGTAAACTAGTGGCCAATTTAGTTGAAGAACAAGAAATTCAAATCAACACCTCAATTGTAAATCAAAATAATGAAAAACAAATCAGATGTGCATAAGTTACTGCCAATTCTTGGTATGAGAACATTAAATTTTATTTGACACATGGATCTTATCCCCACAATATTGATCCTAAAAATAGAAGAGCACTTAGGCTAAAATCTGCATCTTTCTAGTTAATAAATGATGTATTAATTCAAAAGAACTTTGATGGTGTTTTTCTGCGTTGTTTAGAAAAGGAAGAGTCGGAAAAAGTGATATATGAACTGCATGCAGGTGAAGTCGGTGGTCACTTCGGTGGAGATACCACTTCTCACAAAGTGCTAAGAGTCGGGTAATATTAGCCTACCTTTTTTAAAGATGCCCATGCGTTGTCCCATATATGCATAATCTGCCAAAAGGCTGCAGGAAGGGTGAAAAAGGCAACATTCCCTATGCATCATATTACTGTAGATTCACCTTTTCAGCAATGGGGCCTCGACATTATAGGACCAATTAACCCCTCTTCTTCACAGCAACACAAGTATATCCTTATAGCAACATACTATTTCAGAAGATGGTTTGAAGTTGTACCTTTAAAAGTGGTGAACACAAATCAGGTAGTATCCTTCATAAACTCTCATATCATCACCCGATTCGGCATTCCCGACTGTCTGGTTTTTGAAAATGCCTCTTACTTTTCATCCCTTGATTTGAACATTTTTTCTCTGGAAAAAGGGATTAAACTGAAGTATTCTGCAAGCTACTGCCCTCAAGAAAATGTCTTAGTAGAATCAACTAACAAAAATTTAATCAAGATTATTAAAAGGACAGTTTCAAAAAATCACAAGAACTGGCACAAAATGCACTGTATAATGTGCTTTGGGCCGATAGGGTGACCCCAAAATCCTTTATTGGTAATTCCCCTTTATTCTTCATTTACGGAAGAGAATCCATCCTCCCCCCGCATGTTTTACTCCCTTCTCTACCGTTGTCACAGAAAGTTCAAGAAGAGGAGTGCCCTCCTATAGAAAGTTGAATAAATTCCTTATTAAAACTGGAGGAGGCAAGAACACAGGCAAAGCAGAAATTGGATTAGCACCAACAAATTGTAGAAAACTGGTTTGATTCGATTTCATCTTTAGACAAGAATTTTAATGTCAGACACTTGGTTCTTAAGTGGGATAAATATCACGAGGGGAAGGGGGAACACACCAAGTTCCAAAACCTTTGGCTGGGACCATTTGTAATTTCTGAAAAGTTGGGTCCCAACTCTTTTCATATGCATGATTTGGAGGGACAACCAGACACTTTTCCAGTGAATGGACATTTTCTCAAAAGGTATTTCACCTAATGATTTCAGATCCACCCTTTTGTACATATTTTTAATTTTCTTTTCTGTTTTAAATTTTGGTTCTTTTCATTTTTCCTGATTTTGATTTGTTTTCCAAATAATTATCTCTGAGTCACCATTTCATTTATGGAAGGGAAATAAAAAATTTCATTCATTAGCAGTAGTTGACGATTCCTCAAAACACTGGTGCTATAAATTCTAAAACTTAGATCAGAAGAAGTATTTTTTTGTTCAAAACAGTGTTCTTGGTTTCTCTTTAAAATTACGAGAAGACACAATTATCATTAATAAAACTCTTAACGTTGTTCATGTTTTAAGGAAAACAAATCAATTATACCTCCCTGTCCTCGAGATGGTTTCTTAACAGAAATATAATTGTTCAGATCATGATGAAGGTCGTCAAATGAGAAAATAAGTTGTAAAGGATCATCTGAGATTTTCAGTATCACCCCGCTCTCTTGAATATCATAAAGTTTCTACAAATTTATAAAAAAATTATAGAGAGTTGAAATCATTGCAAGGTGTGGTAAGTGTCTATAAACCCACCAAGACACTGAACATGTATGCTGGCAGCGAGTAAATGCATGCATGATGCCAAGGCAACTTCGTCGGGGTATTGAACAGGCCTGCTGGAAGCGAAGCAATGTTGGGTTTAAGAAAATATCCAGATATGTATTTTTGAATTGATCAAAAGTAAATATGTTATTTATCATGAATGGATGACTCTTGGATAGGACAGAGGTATTAGAGTGGGTTAAATGACATCCCTGCCAAGGCTATGGACACCTGCTAGCAGTAGTGGCCCTGTCAACGGTACCAGAGTCACCTGCCTAGATATCGTTTCGCTCGTAATCAAGACTTGATTCCAGATTGCATTTTTTTTTACAGAAATACATTTGATGCTAGACTATGTTATTTTTTGAGTTTTGATCAGAATTCTTGACCTGTTGTCAACTGTTTCTTAAAAATTCATTTATTTTGATTTACCCTAACATGAATTTTCTGGTAATGTAGAGATAACTGCTTCGCCCAGTACGTCGCCATTGTTGGAAGCCACACTTGATTTTTGATACTTATCATGATCGAAATATATTACACCTTTCTGTAGCTTCCATCACCTTCCATTTGTAAATATTTACATTTCTGATTTTTGAAGCAATGATTGAATTAAAGCTTACCTTGTTGAGTTTTTATCATTTTCATTTTCGTTTGTTTTATTTTTAATTCATGACTGTAAGCATGAATTTAAACATAAAACTTGGTTTGGTTTTTAATTCATGACTGTAAGCATGAATTTAAACATAAAACTTGGTTTGGTTTCAAAATATTTTACCTTAAAAATATAGTTTTAAAATTCACCGATATGTGATTAAATTTCAAATCTTGTGAAATGGTTGATTGGTCCATTATCGAAATTTTGGTTTTATCATGGTTGTTATGAATTCAATGGTTTGATGGTTCATTGTTGAAATGTTTTGATGCATGAAGAACCTTGGTTAATTGTTGATATTATTCTCATGAGTTTAAATTTCATATCAACTTGCATGCAAACAAGTATAGGCATGTTGTACTTGTGTTTTTTCCTTACCTTGCTGGCCCAAAACATTAATGAAGCTATTCATTATACGCATAGGGTTTTGTACTCCATAGGTTTGGAACTCATCGTGAGAGATGGTTTGGAATTCTATGAACCCTCTGGTTTTCATTCTCCATAACTCTCATATCTGAATTATGATAGCACCTAGACTTTGCTATTTTCATTCCCTCACTTTCCTCTCAGACCTATTTATGTTGCTCATCCGTTGGGAACCCAAACCTATCCCAGGTGATTTATGTTGCATCCTTGTCACAGTGGTAATGACACCCATAGTCTGTATCGAGCCGAACGGATGTCAATATTTTCTATCCCATTATGACGCTATTGATGACATAAAGGTTCATGGGTGGGATGTATTCCTCAAGAAGTTCAAGGGCTATAATCTCCAGGTTGCAAAATATTTTGCATCCTCAAGAAGTTCAAGGGCTATAATCTCCAGGTTGCAAAATATTTTGCACAAACCTTCGACGACTTCAAATCCAATATTGGAGATATACAGTTGGAATTGACAGAGGATTTCGTGAGAAAAGCAACAGGGCTCCCATCAAAAGGTGATAGGTGTTTTAAAAATGCCAAAATAGAAGAGGTCCCGTGGAGTTTATTTATGACCTCCCATAAAACCACTTGTTGTATAAAAGGTATTCCTATCATTCTATTAAAACCCAGATGGCATAGTCTACTTTTAATTATGAAGAAGTTTGTTATGTGTGAAGGCCGATACGGACTGGTTTTTTTGTATCATATCCGTTTGTTTATGAATTTCATAGGGTTTGAGTTGGATAAGACTTTTTACTTATTGATGAGTCTTTACAAAATGTCCAAGCGTTACAAGCGACGGGGCATCAATTCGAGTCTGTTTCACCATGGACTCATTAAAATCTTGTTGGTTTATCATATGTCGAAGATAGGTGACAACTGGGAGACTTTTTTATGAGAAATGGCTTCACCCAAGCTGACACTACAGCCAACCCTCTTTTGATTGCAAACCCTAACTTGGACATGCCAGTGGTTGAAAGCCAGTTCATTAATTCAATTGATGAAATCCCTCTAGATAAAGGATTATCGTGTAGGTTTTCACCTAGAAGATCTCCAGAACAAGTGATTGCCAAATTAAAGGAAAAAAATCCACATGTAGCTGTAAACGTTTATAGTTTAAACATTACTGTTAAATGTGTTGTCAAGAATCTCATTAAAGGAAGGAAACAACAAAGCACAGATGAAAGTTTCAATAATAAGAATGTGGGTCGTCTGATTTCCAGAAAACTAAGAAATCGAAAGGATAATCATCTAAGCTCGATCAATCCGATCGAGATCAATGAGTGTTCGGATTGTGAGATAGAGGATTTCTTGTCTCGTGAAGACCCATAAAATCAATATTCCAGGCCAGAGGTTATCACTCATTCTGAACGGTATGATTTCGTAACCAATTTACCCCCATGTCTTAAGAGTAAAGAAGGGTTTTTGGGTATCAGGCACGATCTGCAACAAACCACAGGTAAGATTGAAGCACCCCTTGTTGATTGTGTCCCACGTCGATTTGTCATCACCCCGGTACATTGTGATAGTTGCCTTGACTGGGAGCATTACTATACAGATGTTCCGCACTTACTGGCCCAAATTAAAACCTTGATTGTTCAGATTGCTCTGTTAAAACAAGAGAACCTTGATCTCAAGGCACATACACAGAGGAAGAATAAACGAATCAAGAGGGATGTAAATATAATCATTAAGAACACGACCAGTTTCAAAGAAATTATAAACTCTCAACTTTCAGATCCCTCTATGGCTAATTTTTAAAGGTAAAACTTTTTGTTTTGATTTCATTCGATTCTGTTGTCAAAGTCGAAATAGGTAGATTTGAATTTTGATTTCATTTGCTAAAAATAAGACTAGCTACAGAATCTATGATTCTGTGGCCAGTCTCTTTTGAATAATAATTAGTAATTAGTAATTTTTTTTTCTAATATATCAAATCGGTTTTTCTATTCTCAGGGAATGGAAGATTGTGTTGTTGATTACTTGGAGAAAAACATTTCAATTACACGCTCAAATGTTCAATAGTTTCTCCTTTGTTTATGTTTTATCTAACTTTGGCTTAATTTTGAACAAACAAACTCTTGCATGAGTGGTTACTATTTTTTCTATTTGTTTAGTATTACCCATTTTTTGTTGATTCAACTCTATCATGTGTGATATGAGCATTTGAATCCTGAAGTAGTTTAAATATTGTTCATTCTCAGTAGTAAAGACATCTTTGATTTGAATTCATTATCGACATGTAATTCTCAAGACTATATGGACAAGTTGTTCACATCACGGCTTTAGACCAAGGTGACATTGTCCCATTACGTTTTTCCTTTTATATTATGGAATTTTAATATGTTATACATCTTTAGTCTTATCAGCATATGATATTTCATTTTATTCAGCACTTTAAATTTTTCCTGTAATTTGTTGTTCACATATTACATCTATGATCGTTATTTCATTTAAATATCATTGAGTTATGCTTGATGTTAAGTGAAATATTACGTGAATTTTTTATATTAAATATATTTTACTATAAGTATTCATCATTACAAGGTCACTGGATCTATATGTTTATTACTCTGCTCTTATATCTTTGCTCCAAAAATACCTTGAGTTTATTTTGGGAATGTTAGCACAAGCCTGTTACAGGTTTCTCTCACAGACAATATAGATGGGGGTTTGAATTGCGCAGATATATAAACTCATCATAAAACTAATCTCAGGTTAGTTTTACTCATATTTTATTTATGTTATTAGTTTATTTATTAATGAAATAAGACAATTTAAATTGGCTTTGATTGTTATTTTGTTCTAATTATGTTTTATTAGTATCTTTATGAGTTCTTAGATTTTAAATTATTAAACAAAAAATATTAAATATATGTGCTTTCTTTATCTACTTTATAAATGATTGCAAAAACATTGATTTCGCAAGACATCCACCAAAACTTGCAATTTGTAAATACCGCTCTTCCGATCTCACGGCACATACAGAGAGGGAGAATAAACGAATCAAGAGGGATAGAAATATAATCATTAAGAATACGACCAATTTCAAAGCAATTATAAACTCTTAACTTTCAAATCCCTCGATGGCTAAATTTTAATGGTAAAACTTTTTGTTTTGATTTCATTCGATTCTGTTGTCAAAGTCGAAATAGGTAGATTTGAATTTTGATTTCATTTGCTAAAAATAAGACTAGCTACAAAATCTATGATTTTGTGGCCAATCTCTTTTGAATAATAATTAGTAATTAGTAATTGTTTTTTTTTTCTAATATATCAAATCGGTTTTGCTATTCTCAGGGAATGGAAGATTGTGTTTTTGATTGCTTGGAGCAAAAAATTTTAATTATATGCTCAAATGTTCAATAGTTTCTCCTTTGTTTATGTTTTATCTAACTTTGGTTCAATTTTGAACAAACCAACTCTTGCATGAGTGGTTACTATTTTCGCTATTTTTGTAGTATTACCCAAATTTTGTTGATTCAGCTCTATCCTATGTGATATGAGCATTTGAATCTTGAAGTAGTTTAAATATTGTTCATTCTCAATAGTAAAGACATCTTTGATTTGAACACATTATCGACATGTAATTCTCAAGAATGTATGGACAAGTTGTTCACATCACGGCTTTAGACCAACGTGACATTGTCCCATTACGTTTTTCCTTTTATATTATGGAATGTTAATATGTTATACAACTTTAGTCTTATCAACATATGATATTTCATTTTATTTAGCACTTTAAATTTTTCCTGTAATTTGTTGTTCATATATTACATCTATGATCGTTATTTCATTTAAATATCATTGATTTATGCTTGATGTTGAGTGAAGAATTACGTGAATGTTTTATATTAAATATATTTTACTATAAGTATTCATCATTACAAGGTCACTGGATCTATATGTTTATTACTCTGCTCTTATATCTTTGCTCCAAAATTACCTTGAGTTTATTCTAGGAATGTTAGCACAAGCCTGTTACAGGCTTCTCTCACAGACAATATAGATGGGGGTTTGAATTGCACAGAGATATAAACTCATCATAAAACTAATCTCAGGTTAGTTTTACTCATATTCTATTTATGTTATTAGTTTATTTATTAATGAAATAGGACAGTTTAAATTGGCTTTGACTGTTATTCTGTTCTAGTTCTTAATTATGTTTTATTAGTATCTTTATGAGTTCTTAGATTTTAAATTAGTAAACAAAAAATATAAAATATATGTGCTTTCTTTATCTACTTTATAAATGATTGCAAAAACATTGATTTTGCAAGACATCCACCAAAACTTGCAATTTGTAAATACCCTGTTCATAATCATTTGTTCATATTTATGTTTATGTTTTAAGAACTTGTAAATAATTAAATTCATGTACATAGTATAGTAATCATAGCTTTAGATTAGTTAATTTATTTTACTATTTTTAGGACTTTAGTTGGCTAAAAAATCGCGTAAACCTGTTGGGTCAGATCATACCAAACGGCTTGGGTTAATTAGACAACCTTGGTATGGATCTAACCTTCCTGTTGACGGTGTGTCACTTACACCCGTCAACATATTCATAATAAATGTTTTCTATATTCCTGCCTAATTCCACACCTTATTTTTGTAGTCCTCATTAGGACTTCTTATTCCCCCACATTTAGTCAAAAATTCAAATACCTTGTTTTGTTGATTTATCTATCACTACATCTATCAATGTTGCATTGTTTCTAAACATGCCTTACTCCAAGGTATTTTACAAGTTAAATTTGTGCATTTACATGTATGGTATTCATGTTATTTTTTATTTATACATCTAATTGGTTCGACACATGTTGATTACAAACAATGGAAAGCGTTTTTCATGTCCCATTAGCTCCAAAATATCAAAGGCCCTATGTACTTTCACCTTTTAGGTGTGACTGCACACATTAACATGGTTGATCCTTTAGCTAGTGCCACTATACCTTCCATAAAATTTTGTGCTCCTAGTAGTGTACATTCTATCAATGGTGCATACACTATATTTTCCTCTATTGATGGTTCATCTACTATTATTTCCTTTACCATCGATGAATCTAATATTGTCACATTTGTTTTTGTTTCCTTGGATCACAATGTTCGATAGGAATGTCAATATCTTAAACCACCCTCGATTTTCTTAATGAGATGAACAATATATGATCATATTACGAACAAAATATGGATTTCCATATAGGCATTCAAAATTATTTGAATGCAATTGTTGTAGATTTTGTAGCATATTATTGTAGAGAGGATTGCAATGAGGAATATGACACCACGCGTAACCCTACCCCACTTACATGCAACATTTTTTGTTATATTGAATAGAAATTTTATTTTTTAAGTTCGTTAATTTATAAAATGGGAAAATAACTTGCAAATGCCATCTAATTTGCAGTATCCATAAATGAACATCGATCTTAAATGCAAATTATCTAAATCTTTATCAGGAAAAAAGAAGAGGAAGATTAATTTTGGAAATGACTCTTGAAATGGAAACGGTGGTGAGGTCTGGTGGGTTCCTCCATTTTTCATGTTGTACATATGGATTTAGTACTTTTGGCATGATATTCCATTTTGAAATTTATACACATGACATATTGTAAGTTGTGCATGATTACCATTTTTCACTTTATATGTTGGAAAGTTAGTTGTCATCGATGTCAACTCTAGAATAAGTGTAGAAGAATTTATGTCAACCATAGAAGAACTATACAAGAAGACCTGGAAAGATGGATAAGTGGTCGAGTGGTTGAAAAGCCCTGATGGTGTGGTCATGGAGCCCAGAGTTTATTGAATAAAAATACCATGAATCACATTGCATTTGAATGTAACAGATCCATAGATGAATATTCCTTGTTGTGTCATTTCCAATGATAGGTGGTATGTCATGTAGTGCCTCACGGTTGAGCAATTATTCTCTCATGAAGTTGAAATCCCCAAAGAATGGTTAAGAAGCCATTAAACAGTTTCAACAAGAAGTTACAAGTCATTAATTAAGGGTAAAAATAGTTACAACAAGAAAGTACAAGTCGGTCCTAAAGTTAAGGAAATAAGCTACTTAGAAAACGTATAAATACAGAACTAGAAGCATCTCATAAGTACATTCACAGACACAAGTTTATTGATTATATTCAAGTGACCAAGTTGTCTATTGGTAAATCTGAGACGAAGAATACGAGGCATCGAAGAAATGCAAAGGAGAAAGTTTCAGGATTGCAGGTGTGCAAAGGGTTTTTCTACGAAAACCCTAATTTAATTAACCCCCACAGGTCAGGATACAAGTGTCCCCCAAGGCACCCCCATAGGTTATATGAAACACATCCCTCGAGGCCCCAATAGTTGAATGGTCTTTGACCAATGAGGCAGAGGAAAATTTCAAGAGGATTCTTATACGAGGTTGTTGAGGCTGAAGAAGGCCTACATGTCTGTAATTTTTTTTACCAGGTATGTTACAAAGTTAAAGATATGTCTATATGAATGTTTTGAGGGTTATGTTTTGGTGGTGTTATGGTACATGCATGAGGAATGTCTTGGTGGTGATGGTACATGATAAGGTACACCTTGGTGAGGTTATGGTACTTTGGTTAGAAGTATATCTTGGCTATCTTGGATCTGGTGATGTTACCATATGGTACATGGTGTATGGTATGGTTAATAAATATCATGAGTGATATGGTATATGGTTGAGGAACATCTCATAGCACATGTTTTATGGCATATCTTTTGGTTTGAGGATTATCTTGGATATTGGGCACATGGTTTGAGATATACTTTGGTATATGTATGAGGCATATCTTGGTACATGGATGATGCATGTTATGGTACAGGTCTTGGTACATGGTTGATATGGTACAAGTACATGGTTTGTGCATGGTATGGTACAAGTTTGATACATGGTTGATCCATGGTATGGTATAGGTTTGATACATGGTTGATGTATATCATTGATGTTTCGGTACATGGTTGAGACACATTTATTGATGATGGTATGATACATGTTGAGGCACTTCTTAGTGATCATGATACATGCTTGGTACATATTTGGCACATGACTAAATGCATGTTTCAATTATGTTGGGAATATTATTGAGATATTTTCTTGGTGATCATAGCATATGACCTATGCGAGTGCATCAAGTTTTTTTTATGTTTAGTATCACTGATAGTGATAGGTTTATCAACAATAAATTAATGGTGACAAGTTGATGATGGTATATCAGTAATAGATTGACAGTGATAGGCTGATGTGACAGTGACAGTGATAGGTTGATATATCAGTGAAAGTGGCAGTGACAATATAAGTGGTAGTGACAGATTGATTCTACACTTATATTTCAGGGAGGTAGGATGGGCCAAGGAAATGGGGCTGTAGCCTCCTTTTGGTTGGATTCGAAGAACATAGAGAGATGGATCTTCCTTCAGGTTGGATCATGTAAATCAGGGGGTCATAGCCTCCTTCTATTTGGATCAAGATAACATAGGGAGTTGTATATTCCTTTAGGTTGGAGCCTCCTTCGAGTTGTAGATGGAGAACTCAATTCAAGGAGTTGAATCTTAATTCATTTTGGATTCTATCAATAGGAGGTTGGATCCTCCTTCCATTTGGTGCTGGATACTTTGGAAGTTGGTGCTTCCTATGAATGTAATCTTGATATATAAAAGAAATCATTCCTTGGTTTTATCCCATTTGGGTTCCTACATAGATTCTTTTGTATTATTTATCTAAGGTTGTTTATTATGCACCGATGAATGAAAATATTTATGATGCAATAATATATTTAATGCATAAGTGATAAACTATTGAATACTTCTAATAAAATTGAATTTTATGTATTGTAATTGAAAGTGGTAAAAAGTGTGCATATGTATTCATGCCCCCCTCTCAGTATTCCAACAATTGGTATCATAGTGGGCCCTTCAAGAATCAGTCTAACCATTGGAAGGTAAATCATGGATTACACTAGCAATGGAGTACCAATGTTTAATGGTCAAAATGGTATGAACTATGACATATGGAGCACAAGAATGAAACCATTTTTACATGCACATGGGTTTGACATTTCACAATCAATTGTTATAGGATACACCACTTCAAAGAAACCAAATACTACAACCAAGAAGGAATTGAATAGAAACAACAAAATAACAATAGATTTCATCTTAGAAGGATTACATGATCTGGTAAAAGACAAAGTGAGAAAATGTTCATCAGCCAAAGAAATTTGGGATAAGAGACATAATCTCTACTTTAAGGAATCCCATTCTATCGGAGAGCAAACACAATATGATCAGAATAAAGAATTTGTTGAAGTAGAACAAGAAGAAAGTTCATTATGTCAGACAGATTCTGAAGAAGAAGATTGTGAAGTAGGCGCAGTGGATTTTTAAGTTTAACTAATAAGTTCTTTGAGTTAGATAATAAAACAAAGAAGGGAAAAGAACTCCCTCATGGAAGAATTGATTAAGATAAAGGAAAGTTTTGGAGAAGTTGGGAAGGTTATAATAAATCTAAAAGCTTAGTTGGATGAATCCAAAGTGATTGAAGAAAATATCAAGGATCAGTTGAAAGAGAAATATTGTTTGGAAGATGAAATAGTATCACAAAGAAAGGAAGCAAAGAAGAGAGAAGGAATTTTGACAAGTCACCTTAAGGAAATATCTAAGGACTTAAACAATCTTGAAGTAGAATTTAGTCAATAAGAAAGAAGACTTGAAGAAGAAATCATCACCTTGAAGACCCAAATTGAAGAAGCAAAGGGAACAGAATAAGTTATGGAGATATATATGGTGAAAAAAGAACAATATTGTGATAATCTTGAAGAAGAAGTTGTCACATTAACAGTTAAAGTTATCAAGCTCATCAAGAACATTGAAGAGAGTGGAAGCTCCACATCACCAGTAAATAAAATTGAATAGAAATGTTACTGGTTACTAGAAAGGAAGAATGAAGAGAAGGCTAAGATTTATGCAAAAATAACCAAGGGCCCTATCATGAAAGAAGAGCCCTCAAAGGATAAGATTCTAGAAATGAAGAAGACTCGAGAACAATATTATAGAAGAGACATATATCAAAGAAGACCTACCACTTTCAGGTATCAAAGAAGCTTCAATCATTATGAAGGAAACAACAGAAGAGAATATTGTGATCAACCAAGGCATGAATTCAGAAGGACTACATCACAAAGTAGATCATTTACTTATAGGTGTTGGTGTGTGGTTATAATACTATAGGTTGAATTTATTCACCCAAAAAAACCATTTAGATATCGACCCTTTCGAAATCACTTTCATGCAAGTGAAGTCTCACCCGAGGCATCTATTTGTGCTGCATGAACCAAGTTTCTGCAGGGATTAGAGGATGTGAGGCTATCAACATCATATCCATTACTATGTATCCACCTTGTTTGCAATATCTTTATTCATATATTTTTATTAGTTAAGAAACTATTTGTGCAGAACCCTTATAATATAAATGGAAACACAAGTAAACCATTATATCATTCATTATTACTGTGCATCAGTCATATAGTAAAAATATCTATACTAATTATGCATAAACAAAACATCCACGAACAACCACATAAATGCAACACATAGAGGCACAGATTTTAACATGGTTCACCCAATCCTTGGGCTACATCCACAATGGATGGATTCTATATTAATATTCATGCAATCACCTCAGGATTTCACATTGCGCTTACGATAGATACATCAGGGTATAGTTCTCCATCCTCCTTAGTTTCTCTGCATTGCAAGCCCTTTCTCTGCAAAAACTCTCTCAAAGACTTAAGAATATGTGTTATTTCTCTCTCATCAGTCTAATCTCCTATTCTCGGCAAAATTTTATACCCCAAAGCATTACATATGTATACATATAGTCAGGGCTCATAACCCTATGAGTTTATCCCAAAACCCTAACATGTCCTAGTTGTTTTCCTTCTTTTTCTCCAACATGGTGCTTTTCCTTCTTTTGTTCCTGGGTGTTGATTTTCCTTATTTTGCACCAGTATGCTATTTTTTCATGCCTAACTGTTGTTTTTCTTGATTTTGTGCAAACTCTTACTTTTTATTTGACCCTGCAAAGTGCTTCTTTTTCTTCTTTTCTATGCACTCTCCATAAGTTAGCTATTCAAAATGCATGTCCAATAGGCCCCGAACACTCATTTGTGGATCATCCCGAGCCACTTAACCCTATTGTATTGAACCCTTCCACGCCTCCATGAAATTTTGGAGAGTTTCTCTTGCTGTAGTAACTTCATTCTTTACCTCAACTTATTTCTCCAAAATCTCCTCTACTAACTACATGGTCAGGGTCGTGAGATTCTCCTCATTATCTTGTGTTTCTTTCTTCATTGTTCCTTGTGGAGCTACTAACTCCCATATGAATGTGAATGCTTCATCTTGAAGAGGTACCAATCACTATGTGAGAATATTCTGCTCTTCCCTTAGTTGTTTTATCTCATTGTATGACTACATGTTCGCCAAGATGGCCACTATGCGCTCATATGGTGGCAGCGCTTTTATATTCTTCATGGACTTTTGTGCCTTCTCCTATGCATTCCTTCATATTTACTCAATGACCTTCATCGTTGGATCCTCTATAAAAAAATTCCAAAGCTTCATTATTTCTTCACATAACTTCACACATTCCTCATCCATACTCTTAATGCTTACTACTGAGGTTATGGATGTTATTTCTCTTTATTCCTTCTCCTCAGGCGGTGTCCCTAGTGTAGTGCACACTTCGAACTCTATAATTCTGGTGCAGAATCCTTGAATGACTTCACTAATTTTGGATAGATGCTCCTCCAGTGTGAATTCTACCACCATTGGCGCATCTGGGATCTCCTTATATATTTTATGGATGGCTTGAAGTATCATCTCTTATTGTTTCTCGACCTTGTCCTTCTCCTTCAATATCCTCTCTGCATTTTGCTCAGCCTTGTCCTTCTCTTTCACTATTGTTGTATAATCCTTTTGCAGTTCTTCCTTATATTTCATTACCTTAGCCAAGTCCTTTGATGTTGACTCTATGTGGAATAGTATTTCCTGCACAATACATGTTTGTAAGCCTTGTAGTGTTGCTATCAGAATCTATGAAATGAATAAGTCCAGTAGACTTAGTACTCATTCCTACTCTTCCATATCTCGTGTGGGGAACTCAATTGCATCTAGTGAGATATTCAAAAATATACACGTTGTTGCTATGTCTGACAAGTAAGAAGTTGTAGCCCCTGATTCCCCAATCGTGCTTGTTGTTGGTCCTTCACCAAATATCAACTTGGGTGCTCTCCTTACTACCTCCCAGAGCTACTACAATGTCATTAATTGTTCCTTCACCTTCTGGTGTAGTTCTTCTTATTTATGTGACGTTTGTTGAGTTGCCTCTTCTATGACTTCCCTCACTTGGTATCCAATCCTGTCAATATCATCGTTCGCCAACGTGTATATAGTTGGTTCTTTATGGGATTTCATATTCTTCCGCATAGATGTTATTTTCCCCTTATCCTAGTCTTTCCTCTTGTTCCTTTCTTATGGTATTGTCTTTTGTGCATCCCCTACACCCATGAGTTTTCCATTTCCTTAGTCTACTTCTTCATTATCTGGGTACTCCATCTCTATTTCATTTGTAGGAACATTCCAGTCTGGTTCCCAATCCTGTATAATCAGTTGGATGTCTTCCTTTGTAATTTTTTACTTTTTTTAGGACCCGTTCCTCTCTCAAGTATTTCTTATCTATATATATATATATATATATATGTTATGATGGTCTACCCAGAATTGTGCAATCGGTGTCTACGCCTCTACAAGTTGTTGCACGATTCGTAGTGTATTTTGGATACATGTCCCAATCATTTCATTGTATAGAAAGAACTCAACGTTGGTGTCTATATGTATTCTATTTTTCATCATGTACCATAAGTTATGATACTTGGAGGCCAAGCATGGCTTACCTCTTACGCCCAAGAACTATGAATTCTCCGGTTCATTCCACGTTGTGAACGCAATCACCAAGAATATTGGAATTCCATTCCTTCGTCATGTGCTTCCACACAATCGATGAGGAACTAGTTAAGTAAAAATGGTTCCCAACTCATCGATACCCCTTCTACACACTTTTTAGACACAACTATAACATCTATGGGCACTTGGTCTTTCTTGCATTTCCTCAGCAACTTGCATGCCAATGATTGTGTCACAAATATTATTGTTGGGCCATAGATGCTTGGTACGTCCAACCCATGCACCCCTATGATTGTGTGAAACTTCTCCCTCATGGAATCTAAAAGAGTCTTGTCATGATTTGTTTTTTGAAAACGGGAAGGTCGGATCTTCCCCCCTGTGATGGAAAGTACATGATTCGGGTAATGAGATCTGTGTCTATTGAAATTGGCATGTCCATCCATAAGTAAACACCATGAACAAAGGTTAACAACAACTTGACACATGCATTCACCTCTTGGCTCCTACTAAAGTGTGGAATTTCAAACAAATTTAGTATGATAGCTCATTCCAACCCTTTAGCCCATAGCTTTAGCACATGTATAGTCTGGTTTGTCACTGGGTCTATTTTTAGTTCCAAGTATTCACTTGATGCAAGTTCAGAGAGCTTCGATATGTATTTGATATCGTGGTACACATATTTAAGTTGT
Source organism: Picea abies (assembly GCA_900067695.1). Classification (NCBI taxonomy): domain Eukaryota; kingdom Viridiplantae; phylum Streptophyta; class Pinopsida; order Pinales; family Pinaceae; genus Picea; species Picea abies. The sequence continues at coordinate 15,748 of CBVK0102792694.1, forward strand.
GACACCTTACCTAACATATCCTCATCAACGATGACCCTGTATGGGATGTCAGGTGTGGCCAATGGATACTTGACATTTTTCTGCAATGTCACTAGTTTGGCATCATCCTTCCTTGACAAAATGTAGTCCCTAGTAAACCTTGGCTCTGATGATGATGCTCCCAGAGTCTCCTCAACATTTGGTGTTGTTCACTCTGCTCTCGTTCGATATTTATTTGGTATGGACCCTGCTACTTTTGGTGGTACCATATCTATAATCCAGTTACTAGAGACAATTGCTTCAGCTCTATTGTTTTTCTCAAGCTCTACAACACATCTCTTGGCTCTCTCTTAGTCACATTCAACTCCAAATAAAAATTACCAATATTTTTTTACCCTTTGATACGGATTTTATGAGCAGAATGAAATGAATACAGATTATTAAAAGATGCTTAACACAAAATAATAGAGATATAGTAAAATTGGTTTTATTTTCAATAAGGAAATAATTTGAAACTGTAAAATGTAGTGGAAAACAAGCTTGTTGGAATGGTGGCGGCTTATCTCTTTGAAGAGATGTGACGGTTGCGCTCATTCACTAGAAGATGATTAAAATGAAGCTCTGAAGGCCCTTTTACAATAAAAAATAATGTCCAAAACCCTAGACATCCA
>CBVK0102792696.1:0-13459 GCA_900067695.1 Picea abies
TGATTCATCCAAAGCCTACAAAATATATATTCCATATCAACACAAGATAGAAGTAAGCAGAGACGTAACATTCAATGAAAGAGTGGCCTTCAGAAAATCTATTGAAGAAACTATAGAAGAAGAAGAAACTGAAGAACTAAATGAAGAAAACACAGAAGGTGAAAATAATGAAAAGGATCAACCTGGTCATCCTATGGAAATATGTGAGAACGTTGATCCAGATAATATACCAAAGAACAAGAAAATACCAGCTTGTCTTGAATCCACCTTACAAGACGTAGAAAGAATCAAGGTTCCAGAAGGAACATCCAGGAAGACTAAAAGACCGAAAATATTCTCAAGTTATGCAACATACATGACAAAGCTTCTAGATGAAGAACCTACTACATTTGAAGAAGCAATTAAAAATGAACAATGGAAAGAAGCTATGGTGGAAGAACACCAATCCATTATGAGAAATGAAGTATGGGAAATTGTACCCAGACCTAAAGAGAAATCAGTTGTAACTTCAAAATGGGTATACAAGATCAAACATGCAGCAGACGGAAGCGTGGATAAATATAAGGCAAGATTCGTGGCCAGAGGGTTTTCCCACAAGGAGGGAGAAGACTATGACGAAACCTTTGCTCTGGTGGCAAGGTATACTTCCATCAGAACTATCATATCTCTTGTCGCTTCCATGGGATGGAATCTACACCAGATGGATGTAAAGACAACCTTTCTCAATGGAGCCATCGAAGAAGAAGTATATATTGAACAACCTCAAGGATTCGAGGTACACTCCAGAGACACTCATGTTTGCAGACTGAAGAAAGCTCTATATGGACTAAGAAAGCTCTATATGGACTCAAGCAAGCTCCAAGGGCTTGGTATGCCAGAATGGACAGTTATCTAACCAGACTTTTTTTTTCCAAGAGTCATGCAAATCCAAACCTTTACTACAAATTCGTGAACAATGCACCTATAATTCTAATGTTATATGTTGATGATCTATTCATAACAGGTGAAGGATATCTAATCATTCAGTGCAAGAAGGATTTAGCCTCCGAATTTGATATGAAAGATCTAGGTCTCATGTACTATTACTTGGGACTATAAGTATGGCAAAAGCATGGTGAAGTATTCCTTGGACAAGGAAAATATGAAATAAAGATCCTTCAGAAGTTTGGAATGATGGACTGTAAGTCCATGGACACTCCCATGAATGAGGATATAAGAAAAGTGAAAGTCCCAAATTCTGATCTAGTAGATCCATCTCTATATCGGCAGATAATTGGATCATTGATGTATTTTGTAAATACTCGACCGGATATTTGCTTTGTTGTAAATGCATTAAGTCAGTTCCAGGTGGAACTGAGACAAGAGCATTGGATAGTTGCAAAGCATGTCTTAAGATATATTCATGGGACAATAAAATATGGCTTAAAATATACCACATCCAGTGATATCCAACTTCATGGATTCACAGACTCTGATTGGGCAAGAAGTGCAGAAGACAGAAAGAGTACTTCATGTATCTGTTTCAGCTTGGGCTCCGCTATGATATCTTGGAGCAGTAGGAAGCAGAAGTCTGTCACACTTAGTACAGAAGAAGCAGAGTATATGGCAGCTTGTGAAGCATGCATAGAAGCAGTATGGATAAGGAAGTTAATATCCGATTTATTTGATCAGACTCCAGAATCGACCACAATATATTGTGATAATCAGAGTTGTATAAGATTATCCGAGCATCCAGTGTTTCATCAAAGGTCGAAGCACATTGAGATCAAATATTACCTTATCCGAGATAAAGTCCAGGAAGGAGAGGTAAAGCTCGAGTATATCCCCACTGATGAGCAAACAATAGATATCTTGACAAAGCCTCTTTCCAGAATCAAGTTTGCATATTTCCAAGAGAAGATGGGGATTGTGGAAATAAATCCCTTAGCTAAAGGGAAAGACTCTCCAGGATAGAGAAGGTACGAAAAAATGTTTATTTCTGTGATTAAAATAACTCTCCAGTTAGGAGGGAGAATTGAAAATGTTACTTATTTTTGTAAGAGCCCAGATTGGACAGATGCTTTCCTGTTCGGAAAGTGGATTGAGATTTCTGACGGACAGTAGCTTCCCATTGTAGTTAACATGGAAGGTAGACTGATTGTTGATGTATCATAGAAAACGACTTCCCATTATGGGGAGTGGTCTAGGACAGTCATTCTTCTTGGCAGTCACTCTAAGTAGTGGTCAAGTAGAATGGTCCACCTCGTCAGGCAGTCATTCTTTCGAAGTTCACAGTTGTGAGTAGTTTCAAAGAATCATCTATTTGTAGGTTGATGCAGGACAAACATTCCTCGAGGGTAGACTCATTCTTTCCAGGTCACACTTTTTTAGTTTCGGAGGAATGGCCTAAGGTGGGGAATGGTCTGGATAGTTACTCCTCGAGGGCAGACTCATTCGCTCCAGGTTACACCTTGTTTGGTGTCGGAGGAATGGCCCAGGGTGGGGAGTAGTCCAGGATCAACAATCAGGGATAGTTATTCCTCGAGGGTGGACTCATTCTCTCTAGGTTACACTTTGTTTAGTGTCGGAAGAATATCTGCACAGGCAGTTGCAAGCAGCAACAATTTGGTGCGCAAGTTTCTGGGAGAGCTGGGAAAGTGTTGCGCTAGCTTCTGTGTGGGATCATCTGTTCAGTTTAGTTTCTATTCTTTTTATTGGTGCATTTAGTCTCTCTTGGCTATTGATTGCAGCCAGAATTCTCTTCTCGGTCAAGGTCAAGGTGCTCGAAGGGTGTCTTAAGGCCTGTGGTTGGGTGACGAGGGTATCGTCAATGGTTAAATGAGCACAATCCTCTATATTCTAACACTATCTCTCCTTCTCCTGGCTGAGATAACACGATCCCAAAAACTATGAATGATACATCCACATGAACATGAAATTCCTTCTTCCAATATGGGAATATCAAAATTGGTGCAATCACTAACTTCTACTTTAATGTGTACAAACCTTTCTAGAAGTCCTCATTCCATTGGAATTTAGCTTCTTTCTTCAACAACTTCTCCATGGGTGTTGTAATATGCACATATCCCTTAATGAACTTCCTGTAGTATCCTATATGGTTGAGGGTTTCTCTTAACTGTCTTACTGATGTAGGTGGTTGTAAGTTCAAAATCAATGCAATCTTGGTAGGATCCACTAGTAATCCTTGATTACATACCACATGGCCCAACCAAATTCCAAAAGGTGCACAGAAAAACATTTCTTCAAGTTCAATGAAATATGACATTATATACACCTATCCAACATTAATATTAATACTTCAATGTGATTCTTCAAGAGACTAAACACAATCTAATCATAGAAATAAACTTCAAGTAACTTATGAATAAATTATTTAAAGGATGCAACCACGAATCTTGAAAAACTGTAGGTGAATTCTTCTTCCCAAAAGGCATCACTGTGTATTAGTAGCTTCCCCACTCTATTGCAAAAGCAGTCTTATATTTGTATTCCCACACGATCTTTATCTGGTAATATCCTGAGAATCCATGTGTGCAAGAGTAGGCCTCCCTCCCCCATACATTCCCCAATACTTCATCTTTGAAAGGTGTAAAAAATGGATCATGCAGACATGCATAATTTATACTTGTTAGGTATACACAAATTCTCATTCCCTCTGTTTTCTTATCTTGCACTGCCATTGGACTTATCCATTATTATTATACTATTGGTTAAATTATTCATGCTTCTAACATTTTGTCTATCTCTGCCTTTAACTTCTCTTTATACTTCAGATTTCATCTATAGGGTATATGTCTTACTCACTTCACATCTAGTTTCAAAGGGATCTTCATTTCTCCTAGCTCCCCAGCTATCCCTTTCATTTATATAAACATTTTTGGGAATATATTTTGATACTTGCGCAGTAAGTATGAAATTTTTTCCATAGTTTCATCATTCTAGTAGTCCCCTATCTGTGAAAACTTTGGATTCTTTTTCATCCCAATATATACCTTACGCATCCTTAGTGGTTGTGCATATGCAATGGATTCGAGATTTGGACCTTCCACTATCTGTTCCCCTCAGTTTCAGGTATTTGTATATTTATTTTATCCTCCTCATCTTGATATTCTTGAGACACGTTATAAAATTCTAGTAGTTCGTGAACTATCATGGAAATTATATGCACACTACACATAGGTACTACCTCCATTGACCCTTCTTCCGAAAAATCATTCTTTCTAATGGCCCACAAAGATGCATCTATCAATGGATATTCTTGTGATTCTAGTTCTAGGTACCAGTTCGTAGGGATAATTTCCAATCTATGTATGAACCTATGCATCCATTCATTCTTTGGTATCGAATTCCTTTTCTTTATACACTGCTCAATATGGTATGTTGGGTCACTTACTCTTGTATATTTATGTGTAGTATACTCAACCTCGATACCAAATATAACTTGCATTAATATTTTACATTGCAATCAGTCTTCTATTCCTTATTTATGTGAATCCCACCATCTGGATGAAGTGGCTTTCAAGACAACACCTAATGCCCAAAATATTTGTTGTTCAGGTATCTACAAATCAAATTCCCTTACAAAATAACTTATATCAATCAAACCGTTATACTTGGGTGGGTCACATAACTCCATTCCAATCTAGTGCAATGATCGAGTAATGTGGGAATGTCGTTTGGTTGATACTTCATGCATCCTTTGATGCCAATGTTCCATTCCTTCCTCTGAATCTAACGCACATGCAATAATACTTCTCCAACTTAGGGCACCATATGCAATAATATTAACATAGTCATCCATTCACACTTTCATCCACTCCCTCTAGTTGGTTCGATATACCTATTTCCTTTTGTTGAATCCAATGGTGCAGTAACGTTCAAGTCCCCTACTTCAAATATCATGTCCCTTTTCTCTGATTGTCAAAGTTCCATTCAATCCCCATTAGTGCTGAGTATGGATGGATATTATCCACAATCTCAATGAATTCCAAATATGTTATACTGTGCACTATGTCTATATTCACAGGTACCCCTAGAAATCAACCAATCGGTACTATATTGTGTTGGTTCACCAATATTAACTAGACAGGAGACCATATCAACTTTGTCTTCCCCATAATTTACCATGTTTTCTTTGGAAAAACATTTACATCAGAAACCAAGTATAAAATGAATTGGTCCATATCATAATCCCTAATCTAGGAACATAATATGAACTCTCTTCTCGCCCTCTTTTTGCGCAGTACCTCATTCACTACCCTCTACACAGTATGGAATTCCATTTCTTTTGCACAATGATCAAACATTCCACACAATGCATTAAATGTAGTTTCATCTTTCATCAATGCAAAACAAATTTTCAGAAATTCTATCAAAAGACTTACCTTTTCAAGGGGAATTTTCAGAGTAGTGTGATCATAGATCAAAGGCATGTCAATCACAGTGGTTGTAGATGGTGTTGATTCTATCCAATCTAGTCCTAGTATCTCATTCATTTTATGTTGGTATGTCTATTTTTCTTGTTGTGGGTCAAATGTTAGTATAGGTCCTGCTAATTTCCTCACTCACTACTCACTCTACCTCCCTCTGTTTGTCACATCAGCTCGTGTCTTAGCTCCTCCACGCATGAAATTTTTTATTTTGGTTCCTTCTTCACCTATCTCTGGTGATATATTCTATATGTTCTGATTCAGGTTATGGATATGATTCCCTCTTTCCTACCACTTCACAAGTAATTGAGGACATTCTTATGTCACATGCTCCAGTTCTCTACAATACGTGGAGGTTGTACAAGGATTTGGGAATTGATGAGCTAAGAGTCCCAGTTGATTACAATTGTAGCAGATTATTGGGCCTCGACTTCCTATGCCAAAAATTACTATGCCTCAACATCTGCAAAATCCTCCTCACCTTCCTATATTCAAGCATCTTTTATTATTATACTATGGAAAACATCCTTTTGTCACAACATTTTCCTCCTAAATTCTATACATATCTGAAGTGTGCTATGTCATCAAATCAAATGCATGATAGTCCTTCTCTTCATTCCCTGCTGACTTGCAAAAGTTACAAAATAAATTCCTTGGTGTACTCTCGCATTTCTGCAGCAATGGGAAATTAGGTGGATGATGTCCCCAAGGATTGCATATTTCATAGTATCCCCCTCCTGGTAATGGGTTTGGTTATCTAGTTTCCAAATACTACACAAAGGTTAGGGATTCATCCTTATGGTGGTCTTCATTCCTACACGTGACACACCAAACTTGTTCATTATTTTCCTATCCTTTCGTTAATTCTGCCAATTGAATTGTCAAGGAAACTAACTGTGTTTGGAATTGATCCATACCCCCACCATCTCCTACATGGGACACTTCCAACTTCATTAAATCTCCAAATATTCAATATGTGATGAAACCTTTTGTTGTATCAATGAGAAGTGAATGTGTGGAAATATTCCTACAATAAACCATTTTCTGTGTTTTTTATCAGGAATCTGAAATGCAACCTACCCATCAAATCCTTAAATATTTGACCATAGTCCCACAGTGACTCATTGTGCACTTGTTTTATTTCCTTCAATTATGTTATGTACTGCAACTTAGATTTTGTCTTCTTGAACTCTTTCAATAATGCTAGTCAAATTTATACCAGTGTCCTTGCTTGACCTGTTGGTGTAGTACTATGCAGTTTCATGTACTATACTAATGCAAAGACTCTAAACGTTGTTTCCAACTGCGTAATATCTGTGGCCTCATCCTGGAAATTATTCGGATCCCAATTTATCTCACATACAAATAGATGTTGTTCTAGGCCCTCTGACCCAACTCCCTGGAATTCAGGAATTGTCAATGTGTTGTCTAACCCTGCCATGGTGTTTTGTGTAGTATCTCCCCCCAGTGTAGTTGATTGGATCTGAATCGACTCACTTCTTCCAATGCTATGGATGCTACTACATTTTCTTCCTCTTCTAACTATAAGTTCTTTCAACAAATCCTCAAATGCTATCTGAGATATAGGTGATGCACACGGGGTCATGGAATCGACATAGGATCTAGGCTAAGTAGGAGTTAACGACTCTTGTATTATAGGACCGAACTGAGAATCCTCTTCCTCTCCTTTTGTGTGCAGTATTTATATGATATGGACTATTCCATAGGGTTCTCTCCTCTCATACTCACTGTTCAACTCTCCTTTCTCAGTCATAGTCTTCAACCTCTTGTACCTTCTTCCACTATGTAGTACTCCAAACTCTTCTTCTTCTTCTTATATACCTTTCGTGTTTCTCTACATATTTAGTCCCTTCCTTGCTTAGCCATTTATTTCTTCATTCCTTCCTACCTTCATATTATCCCCTGGTCATCCCTCAGTTCCCCTATGTACTCAAATACCCTTTAGTAGTTAGATTCCATCGTCATCACACATTTGTCGCACAACATCTTCATCCAAGTACCCAATTCTTTCATAAACCTTTTGCACAGACCCTTAAAGAAATCCCTCTCTGTGACACTATATGACTGGGTACAATCTACTGCAATTTCCATAATATAACTCCCGGGTATTTTATTCAACCAAAAATCAAATGCACAAGAAGTAGCATTATTTACAGAATTCAATTATCTTACCAAATTAGGGGTCCAATTCCTCGAGGCTGCAATACAATATCTTCTGGTATTGTCCACTAATATTTGTAACCATTCCTTTAAAATAATTGGAAATTCACCAAAGAAAATATCATGTGGCTCTATGAACACGTAACTTTGAAACCATTGTCTATCGCTCATCCAAGGATTTCTATTCTCTCCTCGGGAAAATTCTTGTTCCTTCCTTTCTATCCATTCAATGATCTTTTTCTTATTCGACCTCCAAAACATTCACTTAATTACAGATTTTGGGTCTCGACAACATAACCATTTTTCGGTGCATGGTTAGTGTTGGAGTTACTTCACACACACCTAGGATTTATTTTTCCTAAGGTTTTTCCTTTTTTATTAGTCATAATTAGTCATTATCCAGTATCTTATATTTTAGGAGAGAATATTCCACCTGGAGAATATTCTCTTTCAGTTGGCACTTCAGTTTGACTAGTTGAGTTGAGTTTAGATGTTGCATTGGTTTTATCACCATGAAAAATTGGGATCATCACCATGCTAATTATACATTTCCTTGGGATCATCACTAAACTAGATCATTAGTCTTGATTCCCTGAGTTAACTCTGCACTACTCTCTGTTCAGTCAGTTAACTGAAGACTAGTTGACTAATTAACTCAACTAGGTGGCAATTCACTCCCGTAACTGCCTGAGAGACTAGAATAGGTGGCATTTCACTCCTGTAACTATTGGTGTGTGTCCATATCACTCTAGACCACCACTATGGTGCATTGGTTCACCTCCAGTGTGACCTCATTGAGCTAGACTGAGTATATCATGTGTAAATTATTTATTATTCACAACGGTTAATGAGAATTCTTTCATTATTTCTCTCCTTCTTCTTCTTTCTCCAATTCTCTCTGCAAATGTGTGTGTTATTGTTTATATAGATCTATTCTATTTAGGTTCAACACATTTACATGGTATCATATCCGATGGACTTCTAAGAAAAAGCTACACCAAAAACATTTGTAGGTACAAAAGATTGAAGACAACGGAAAGATGGAATTCCAAAAAGAATTCAATCTTACACCTTACAAATATTTTGCATGGAAGGAGAAAATAACCATACATATCTGATATAGAGGGTTGTACAGTTTAACCTTGAATACATATACAAAACCGACATCAGCCATAGAAAAATCCAAGTACTCAAATCGCATGGATGAGGCACTCAGAACAATTTGTAGTCTTATTTCTCCTGATCTCCTTTTTCATATATCTTCTTGTAAGACTCCCAATGAATCCTGGAGAACCTTGGAAGGGCTCTTTGGAAAATTTGATGAGATGAGGGGACACATGTTGGTGGTGGAGCTTCTCATATTGGATCCAAAAATCTTCGAGAATATCCAAGATTTCTTTACAAAATTCAAGGATTTACTGTCTCAACTCAAATCTTGCAGGGTTAATAAATCGAAGGAGGAGAAACAAATGGTTCTCACCATTCTCTCCAAGCTTGGTCCTAAATTCTCTATATTCATATCCACATTCCATACTATCAAATTCACCTCTGGAGCCACCTGGAAGATGCCTTCTCTTGAGGACTTTATCGAATCCTTGACACAAGAGAAAACCAAGCTCATCAACATGGGCACAATCAAAGGCCCAAGGGCGCATGCACTCATTGTGCATGATGGAAGCCAAAAACATCATAAATCTAAAGATAAATATAAACAGAAAGATCATGCACATCCGAAGAAGGAAGGGTACACAAAACACTTCACCGACGCCTCCAGATCGAAACAAGAAAAGGGAAGAAAAGGAGAGAAATTCATGTACTTTCACAAAGGATTCCATTTGAAATCCGCATGCATGAAAAAAAAATAGATCTGATGTCTCAAATACTTTAGAAAAACAACCTTGGATATCGCATCCCCGAGGGTGCAAAGAAGAAGAAGCCAGAAGATCTGAATTCCAAGAAAGGCAATTATAGCCATGCCTTGATTGGCATCAACTCCTTCCCGATGCTTGGATCATAGATTCAAGAGCATAACATCACATGGCTTCCTCACAAGAAGTATAGTATTCATTGGATGCATGCAAAGCTCCTCCTATTATGATGGGGGACAACTCTTTTGTCAAAGTCACCGGCAAAGGAAGGATTGAACTCACCAACGGAAGTTTCGAGAATGTGTTGCATGTTCCCAAGCTTTTTGTCAACCTTCTCTCTGTGTATCAGATGAAGAATTTTTGCACCGGAAATAAATTCGTATTCACACCAAATGTTTTGGACATATACGACATGCAAACCAACTCCAGGGTTGCTACCAGTGAGGTAAATCATTAGTCTAGATTGTATACATTTTATGAATTCATTGAGCATGATTATTCTTTACTTCTTACTCATGTTGATGAAATTAGTAGGATATGGAATGAAAGGTTTGGACATTTCAATTTCAGATACATGCAAAAAACTAGTAAGAAAATATTAGTTGATGGTCTACCACACATCCATTTCTCCAAGGGAGTATGTGAGGGATGTGTTCTCGCAAAACACCCTCAAGAGAAATTTGACAAGGGAAAGTCTCAGGGAGCTTCCGCACCTTTAGATATGATCCAAAGTGACCTCATGGGTCCTTTTTCTCATCCATCGATCAAAAAAATGAGGTTTGTTCTCATTTTTGTTGACAATTTCTCATGTTTTACATGGATCTACTTTCTCAAGAAAAAATCTGAGGTCTTTCAACACCTCAAAGATTTCAAATCTTTGGTTGAGACACAGTCTGGAAAGAAGATCAAAGTCCTCTGAACTGATAATGGGGGAGAGTGTGTGAATCATGAGATCCATAATATTTTCCATGAGGCAGGGATTCAGTTGCAGCACACGGTTCCCTATACTCCACAACAAAACGGAGTTATTGAGAAGAAAAATCAATCTCTAAAGGACATGGCATATTGAATGTTGCATGCAAAGTCACTACCACAGAGACTATGGTTCAAATAACTTAACTATGCAACATACATCCAAAACATATCTCCCCATAGATCTGTCAAGGACAATACCTCCTACGAGACTTGGAGCGGCCTCAAACCAGAAGTGACCCATTTTTTCATTTTCGGTTCATGTGCATGGACCTGGATTCCCTCTGAAAAGAGGAAGGCACTTGATCCATAGAGCACTGAGTGCATTTTTGTTGGATACCTTGACGGTGTGAAGGGATATCAGCTTATTGATCTTTCCTCGGACTGGCTCATCATTGATTGTACTTTCCAATTCGAGGAAAGTGTCTTGCATGTACCTCAACAGCCGCATGCAGACACCTGCACTCTTCCACCTGTATGAGATGATGAGCATGCACATGCCAACTCTTCTTTAGATGAGAGTTTTTATTCAAAGGACTTAGATGATTCAGATTTAGTACAGTCATATGTAGAGTCAGAGCATCCAGATGCAGTTACAGAGCCAGAGAAGAGGTCCAAGTGGGCACAAACTACTCTCCAGGATGAAAGGGATCTCGTAGGTGATCCAACTGATACGAGGAGGAATCGATATGATTTCGAGGAGCCTCCTATTGCACTCACTTCCAATGAACCATTGCCTTCCAGGTATCTTTTCTTGGTTTAGTCTTCATATCCACAGTCTTATGGCAAGGATGCTGGAAATCCATTTTGGGAATCCGCCATGCAGGAGGAGTATAACTCCCTCCTCAAGAAACAAACTTGGGATCTGGTTCCCCTTCCTTATGGGAGGAAACTTGTCAGATGAAGATGGGTCTATAGGACCAAGAGTGTAGTGAATGGATAGATCAGCAGATACAAAGCCAAGATTTTCACCAAAGGCTTTCAGCAGGTTCATGGTATTGACTATGATGAGACCTTTGCTCCAGTAGCAAATATGGATTTCATATGATTGGCACTTGCCATTGTGTTAACCAAGGGATGGAAATTCCATCATATGGATGTGAAGAATGCACTTCTTAATGGTGATCTCTCTGAGGAGATCTACATGGAGTATCCCTAGGGATTTATGCAGGACTCATATTTGGTCTGTCGACTGAAGAAGTCACTTTATGGCCTCAAGCAAGATCCAAGGGCATGGTATGCCAATATGGATTCCTACCTGTTGTCATAGAACTTTGTACGTTGTAAATTAAACCCGAATGTCTACATGCTCAGGACAGTTGATTCAATTCTACTTTTAGTTTTGTATGTCGATGATTTGTTGATCACCAGGTGCTCGAATTCAACGATTGTTGCAGTCAAGAGGATTCTACATGACAAATTTTTGATGAAGGGAATGGGTCCACTACACTTCTTCCTTGGACTCGAGATTAGTCAGGATGCATCAGGCATCAAACTGTCTCAGGCCAAGTATGCATGAGATCTCCTTGAGATATTTCACATGACAGAATGTAAGTCTGCTCTGACTCCCTTCCTATCAGGAGTCAAACTTGAGGATGGTGGGGAGACTCCACTGGTTGATAAAACACTGTACAGATAGCTAGTGGGGAGCTTGTTGTATCTGACACACTCCAGACCAGACCTCTCATATGCAGTTGGTGTAATTTCCAGATTCATGCAGGAGCCACATGAGCTACATTGGAAAGTTTCAAAGCATATCCTTCGATACGTACAGGGCACCATCACCTTTGGGATTCATTATGAAGAAAAATCTACATTATATCTCATTGGGTTTACTGATTTTGACTGGGCTAGAGATAACATTGATCTCAAGTCCACATCTGGTTACTCACTTAGTCTTGGTTCCAGACCATCTGTTGATTGAGCAAGAAGCAAGCTGCCATTGCTCTATATTCATCCAAGGCAGAGTACAAAGGGGTAGTTAACATAACCATTCAGGTTATGTGGCTACAACATTTTCTCACTGAGTTGGGCATTCAGTTTCATCGGCTGATCGTCATATGGTGTGACAACCAGAGCACTCTGAATTTCTGTAGAGATCCAGTTTAGAGGTAGCAGACGAAGCACATCAAGATCCACATGCACTACATTCAGGACTTAGTACACGAGGGGATCATTGACTTACAGTTATTTCCTTCAGCAGAACATATGGCAGACATCTTCACCAAGACCTTCACTGAGCAGAAGTTCTATTCTCTGCAAAGTCATCTTGGAGTGAAGGACACAGTTTCCTAGAAACTGCAGTTATTCTTTTTATATACATTGTGCCTTGAGGGGGGTTTTTTCCCATGAGTTTTTCCCTCTTTCCTCACTTTATTTTCAGTGTATCTTTTGTACTTGGTTACCTAACATGGCCTCGTTGTCAGAACCCAATCTTTATTTTCACCATAGTGATGTTTAGGGGGGGTGTAGGAGTTACTTCACACACACCTAGGATTTATTTTTCCTAAGGTTTTTCCTTGTTTATTATTCATATTAGTCATTATCCAGTCTCCTATATTTTAGGAGAGAATATTCCACTTGGAGAATATTCTCTTTCAATTGACATTTCAGTTTGACTAGTTGAGTTGAGTTTAGATGTTACATTGGTTTTATCACCATGCAACATTGGGATCATCACCATGATAATTCGACCTTGCCTTGGGATCATTACCCAACTGGCATATTATCCTTGATTCCCTGAGTTAACTCCTCACCACTCTCTATTCAGTCAGTTAACTGAAGACAAGTTGACTAGTTAACTCAACTAGGTGGCAGTTCACTCTTGTAACTACTTGAGAGACTAGACTAGGTTGTGGTTCACTCCCGTAACTGTTGGTGTGTGTCTAGATCACTCTAGACCACCACTATGGTGCATTGGTTCACCTCCAATGTGAACTCATTGAGATATACAGAGTATATCATGTGTAAATTATTTATTATTCACAATGGTTAATGAGAATTCTTTCA
>CBVK0102797829.1:0-11674 GCA_900067695.1 Picea abies
ATCATACATGTGCATCACTTGCACATTTAATATCACTCATATCTATTTGACCTTAATATCAGTCTTCATATCAAGGAACCTCACAATGCATTAAATCCATGCACTCAAGCATATACACACATAGCCCAAACATTCATTATGCAAGCTCATTGCTTGCACCTTTTCCACGTCATACATACACATGGACATATCAGACTTCTAGATCCTTCTCCCAAAGATATTGTTGCCATCCTTATGACAAGCCTCATAGGGACACTCAACACTGAGCTTCCCTCTCAGTTGAGAGCTTGCAGTCACATTATTCTTTTAAACATGTATACAAATATATGTAGGTGCATCTCTTGCACCTTTTTTTACCTCATCCATTCACATTGATATTTTAGTTTTAATATTAGTGTTCTTTAGTGACAGATTACAGTCACTCATATGACTAGTCTCACAGTCATAATTCATATTGATGTTACCCCTTCTACATGGCAATAACCAACAAGGGTCACCTTTCTCCTTCCTACTATAAAAAACCTTCCATAATTCAGAATTCATATGGGTAGTTATTGTGTCACTCAAGGCAGTAAGATAACCACTTCTAGTCTCTTCTTCATGCTTCAATTCACTCTTGGTCAACATATCTTTACAAGGGAATCTCTTCCTAAACTCCCTATTATAGCTATATGAGTATACCAAGCCATATCCATATGGATACCATCCACCTCTCGATGTCAATATGATCCACTAGTCATCCAAAGGTGTTTGAACCTCCTTGATCATACCTTACATCGATCTCTCATAAATCCTTACAGTCCTATCATATTAAGGAAATAGGCCACAACATTATCAACTTTTCATTCATTATAGGTCAAGTGATTTGACCTTAGCATTTCCATCAATCCTCTAATCATGAGAGATCATACACATATACAAGGTTTAATCCTTTATTGAAGCAATAGTTATTACTTCTACAGATCCATTCCATCCAAGTCTTGCTTATTAGTGCCCATCAGTATAATCCTACTTCTGTAGGATTGGCTATCACTTCCCAAAGAAATGATAGTCTTCTTCTGCCACCATCTAGNNNTTGGCTATCACTTCCCAAAGAAATGATAGTCTTCTTCTGCCACCATCTAGCATGATTCAATCTTGTTGGGTAAAATCCCAACTGAATTTTAATCTGCATCCTTCTACTCAAGGAACTTATGAAGACAATTTATATTCGACAATTATATTCTTAACAAGCTCATCTTAGCCTTGGTAACCTAATCTTATGGCTTTACAACAACATGTACAATTGCAAAGTGAAGTCAACTTCTTTATTCAGAACATTAGCAACATACAATGCAAATTTCCAAAACATCTATCAACAATAGCAGGTTTCATTCCTCTCTTTGGTAGAGGTTTAACTAAGCCTCTTAGGAATGGGTAAAATAGGGTGTCACCCCTTAAAGTCCTCCAATAATATTTTTTTATACGACTCGTGCATGAGCCCAAGTAGGCCAAGTGTTGTTTCCATGCTCTGATACCAATTTGTAACACACCCAACCCCTTAAGTACCTTTTTAAGGTATGGGGCATCAAAATTTATCTTTCCTCCATCATCTCAGATCCTCTGTCCAAGGTCTTGATCCTCTTATGCTCGTCAATATCTTTCCAACCACTGTCACCATGCTCCAACCCGAGCTTTGGTTTAGACGTTATGCCCTTCTGAAGTTCTGTGAGCCTCATTGGTCAAAGACCATGTGGCGCCCACGTGGATCCACCTCACACATATCATCCTCAAGCTCCTATATCTACGGTGGAAGTCCATCCACCATCCAATATAATAGCAGGATTTGATCCTCGTCTAACACACAGGCTAGCAGGGAATCTCAATTCTCCCAGAGTTTTGAACTCCCAAATTCCTGAAGGAGCCTGGAATCTCTCCATGTGGCTCCATCCTTTAGGCCTTTCAACTTATCCTTGTGACCACACTCCAAACCTCCAGAGTCCCGAAGTTTCGGACTCCCGAAGGGTCCACTCTCGAATGTGGTGTTGTACTAGATACGAGGGAAAAGGGAAAATGAAGGTGGCTCCCTCATACTCCTCCCACCAAATGGGCTAAGCGATGAGTTCTAGGTGTGATACACGACATGGCAGAGGTGACACGTGGCCCCTTCAGTGAGTGACATGTGTCACGTATTAATGGGCCTATAGGGTCAATGGAACACACGAATCCAGGTGGCATGTGGCATGTTAATTATGGGTCCACGTCACCCTAGATGATGTCACTGCACCACGTCACTCCGAACTGATAGCCTCCCAAGCCCTTTAATCCCACGGTCAAGGTGTGTCCATGTAACCCATAGATATACAACCCTTGTCACTTCGTAGATTCGACATTCGGGGGGTTCTACCCGCACCACACTCCTTTCCTTCCGTAGTAGGACTTCGCTGAAGTGTTGTACATGAGTCCTTCCTTTCGGTTGATTGAATGATTGAGAGGGATCCTGAAGGGTCCTTAGGTCGACGATCCTCATTGCTTCACAAATTCGACATTCTGGGAGTTTGATGTCATGACATCACTGTTCTCCCGAAGTAATACTTCGTCGAAGTGTTGACTATAGTCTAGATCCAATGGACAGGAAGTATCCCAAAGTATTCCCAAATCGATGGTTCACGTGACTTCGTCACTTCGGCGTTCGAAGGTTTCCTTGCCTCGAACCACCCTTCCTTTCAGAGTTATGAACTACGAACACACAGAGAACTCTGATCAATGGTCCACGTGCACTATACAATGAGCGAACGAGATCTACTCCAGCCTTCGGAAAATCTCAACCTAACGCAGAACACTCCTCATATCTCCCATAGCGCCGAACTTTGAACCACACTCGATCCATTGCCATGCGCTCCTGATGCCAATGACTAGGATTTACTATGGCCTTCGGAGCTTCGTGAAACTTGCACTCTCTCGTGCTCCTCCCGCCAGATGGTCCAAGTAGTGAGTGCTAGGTGTGATATGCGGACGAGGAAGTGATGACATGTGGCCCCTTCAGAGGGTGACAGATGTTAATGGGCACATAGGGTCTGCAATACGTGCAAATACAAGCGACATGTGGCATGTCAAATGTGGGTCCACATCACCCTGGGTGATGTCAGCACACCACATCAGCTTGGACTGACAACCTTCCAAAACCTCTGATCTCATGACCAAGATGTGTCCACATAGACCTCAGGATCTATGACCTTCGTCGCTTCGCAACTTTGATGTTTGGGGGTTTCATGGTGTAATCCTCTCCTTACCCCTGAAGTAGGTCAAAGCTGAATTGACTGTGGAGTAGATCTGACGATCAAGAGTGGTCCCAAATCTTTTCTAGATTCAGGGGTTTTGGGGCTACAACAACTCTATTCTCCTGAAGTGGGACTTCACCGAAGTACCATATGTGAAACCCTCCATTGGTGGATTGGACAGTCAAGAAGGGTCCCTGATGGACTCCCCAGATCAACGACTCACAACATTTCACGACTCTAGCATTCAGGGGTTTTGGGGTTGTGAAGTTGTGACATTCCAAAGTTTCGAACTCCCGGAGCTCCGAAGCTAATAAGAACTTAGCACCATTCGGACTAGTGCAAGGTTCCCAAACCTTTAGTCATATGGGTCCTCCAAACAATCCTCATGGGCTACACACTTAACTCTTGGCTAGGAATTTGTTAAGGCCGTGGGCTCGAGTCCTTGGTTACATAGGTGAAAGGTCTAAAGGGTACAACCCTTGATTGCATTCTACATGCGTTATACCTCATGAGCTTGCAAATAATTCAAATGAGGTGCGGGAATAATCCTTGTGCTTCTCCCAGAATTTTAGAACTTAAAGAGTTCTTAATCCCTACACATCTTGCCAAGGTTATGCACACCTTTGCACTACCTCTCCTGAGCTTAACATACCCCTTTTCTCAGGAGATCCCAATGAATGGAAGTGTAAATATGCACATATGAAAATTGGGCCTATGGTTAGCAAAATCACAGTAAATATGCACATATGAAAATTGGGCCTATGGTTAGCAAAATCACAGTTATTTTCCTTTAATTCGAGCTACTACAAGAGGCTCTAATACTTACATATATAAATCATATTCGACCATATAGGTTCTTAATCGATTAAACACATGACCAGGAAAAATGAAGAGAAAGATAGTCAAGTCATCAAACAAACATGCACATCCTTGAAACATTCACATGATATTCCACCTTATTTTACTATCACAATTTAGTTCTGTAGTGTGTGAGAATACTTATCTATTACAAAATGTTGCCAACTAACTGACTATGAGTGTCCGCCTTTCCACCCAATTGTAGGCTCATAGGAATTCAATCTTAGATCTTTGGAAACCCCCATGCCAAGCCATGATATCACTAGGGAAATTTCTGCCATTACTCAAAGATCCTTTCTATGTCATGCCCTCGATGAGGTTTATCAGATGCTCCCTCAGCATCAAGCTCAAAGGAGCCTGTTGGCAACCACTCTAACAAAAATGAATGACATGTCTTGCTACTTGGGCGCCTCTTCTCCAGTGTCATGTGTCTTCTCTTGTCTATCCTCACATGTATTATTTTTTCACACCTTTTCTCCCCTTCTGAAAGGCTCTCCACCTGTCTTGTTCCTTCTATCGGAAGGAAACTCGGGTCAGTTTGGGCCTGCAGGAAAATTTCCCTATGTGGTACTTTGGGCTGACAATTTTATGTCTCCTCGACCAGACCCTCCATGCTTCCATTTAAGGGGGTAGTTGATTTTTCAACCACCAGTCCTTCTTTCATTTACTGATTTCTCCTTGGGATCAGGATGAGGCTTATTTATTTCTAACAAAGATAATTTGGGTCATTTTGACATAATGAACCCTCTTTACTGTTCTCTCGCTCTTTTCCTCTATTGATATCATGGCCAGTACTTCATGGCTTAACCTCCACAGTTAGTTATCGACAATCCAAACAACAATACATTTACATTGTTCACATGCCATAACATGTTGATAATAATTAATGATTAATTACAAGCCGGGGAAATAGGGGTGTTACACTTTTCTCAAACATAGAATTTTTGATCCTCCCTATGCTTATCAGGCCCGACTTTGTACAATTGTTGGCTCTTCTCGAGCTTCTCCTGAACCCTTAGATGTGTGAAATTTTGAGCTTAGAATCAGAATGCAATGTACTTTTATTTTTCTATAAAATGATGAGCATATATGAAAACTTAAATGATAGATAATGCAGAAGCTGGAAGCTATAAAGAAATATTAGACAACACACAAAATTTAGCCACACAATAACACAAGATTTTATCTCGAGGAAACCCAAAGAGGGAGAAAACCCCAACAAACAATCTTCCTTATCAACAAATAAATGAATGATGAATATGATTACAATATCACCATGAGAATGTTCTTTAGAATGAGGTTGCCAAAATGAGAGTGCCCTGATGTGCTACCAGAAAAAAAATATCTCTGTTGTCTACAAAATATCTATCTATTGCTTGCTAAAATTATATTTCTGCTGCCTACAAAAATATCTTTCTGTTTCCTGCAAAAATATCTTGATTGCTACCTACAAAGTATCCTTGTTCTCCTTCTTGACCTCCTCTCTAATGCATTGCATAACATGTGTGTATAATGAAGGGTAGATCTCTGTATATAGTAGGCGCAAAGGAGAGATGAGTGAGTTTGAATTAGGAACTGAATGCATGCCTTTACAACTCGCCTTTAGACTTGACTTTACAACTCAACTCGAATTGTAACTAGACGTGTAACTTGTCTTGTAACTTGACTTGTAACTCGTCTTTGCATGACATGGCAACTCACCCTTGAGACTTGACTTTGCATGGCATGACAACTCGCCCTTGCAACTGGACTTGTGACTCGACAAGCCAACTTCACATGCAACTCGACTTTTACAACTTGAGTTAGACAACTTTAACCTTACATGCAACTCGACTTTTACAACTTGATTTATACAACTCAAACTTGTGCACTAATCTTATGTAGAAAATTAATAATTCCGCAAAGAATTTAAACTCCAAGAGTAAACAATTGACTCACTTCCTTTCTATTGGCATAAGGTGTAACGATTTTCATCTATTCAAACAACAAGTGTAGTTGAATAAAAGACTGTAATTATCATTAGCAATCATAGGTTTTCTAAGTATTCTAATCAACTTATTTTCATAATCATTCTAAATTTTTGAAAACACTAAGAAATTAGTTAAGTTACAATACACAACTATATTCCATAACAATATTCCGTAATAAATCTAAATTCTATATCAACTTAGACAAAATTTAGATTAAAGAACTTGACCCTCAATATTATGTAACTTAACATCAAATTAATTACAACACCTCTGATGTACCTCAATTGTGTTATGTAATAATAATGAGACTAAAATTTCATAACTTAATATAATACGGTACCTTCCATCTAAGTTATAGATCATGAATGTAAAATAGTAATAATCATTAAAAGTATTTGCACTTACTATTCGACCCTAAATTATAAATAAAATAACATTCAGAATATTGAACGTAAGTAGGCAGTGCATAAGTCTCTGTTGGAATAAGGGAAATGAGTACACAGAGGATACAGTTTAAGAATTATGTAGATTCATATGAGGTCAGCTACAAAATTTAACAGTTAATGAATCGGTAGATAAGGGTATAATTAGAAGCTTGAAAGGGCATAGAACCCAAGTGACCCTCAATCGTATATCAAGGAGGTAGACTTGATTAGAATCTACACTATGCCAATTGGACTTGATTAGAATCTCTTTCTCACCATTTTTTTTATTGGAAAATTTACCTTGACACATGTCATCTCATGCATAATTAGTTAATTTTCAATAATTAAATTAAGGATTATTCACCCACAACACATGTCATACTCTCCCCAAGTTGCACATGTTAAATCCCTTTTTAATTTATTTAATTAAGCATTTTCCCTCACACCCACAATCAGTCCCTATTTTTCCTCCTAGTTGTCTCTTAGTTCCCCAATCCCTCTTTTTTTTTTTTGTGTCCCCTAACTAAATTTCAATTTGAATTTGATTAAGACTCTTCTCTTAATTAGGATTTAGTGGTTTATTGACTTGGGATACTAACTCTTATGTTCACAACCCATTCTCTTATGAAATAATTTCTTTTTAATTAAAAATCCATTTTTAATAATTTAATGCACACATGTGCACATATCTAAATTTTATTTCTATTCTTCCTTTACTAGGTTTATTTTGCCATATTCCCTTAACCAATTTAATGTTTTATTTAGTCAAACATCTAAACTTAGACTTTTTTGTTAGTTTTTCTAGTTTATAATTTAATAATAAATTGTATGCTCTTTTCTAACAAAGTCTAAGAATTTGTTTTTTTTTCTAAGCTTTCTAGATTTTTATTGACTCACAATTTTGTTTATGCGACATGTCATTCAAGACGCACTTCCATGCTCCAAGGGTTCCACTCGCCATTGACTAGTTTGAAAGTTTGCCAGACACTTGGAATCAACACTCCACTGGTCGACCTTATGTGAGACTAAGGGCTTGCTGAGGAATAAGGTATTTGCCTTATTGTGCGCCCCTCAATAATCCTCGTGAGCGACTGTCTTAGTCTGCCCTCGCGACATCGTGAGCCTCTCAGAACAAGGTAATTGTTAACCTTCAGTTCAGGTCACGGTGGGAGTGCTAGTAGGTTGTGACATGGATGCTGCCACACCTCTTCCTCATCCGTTTGGTATCTGTGTATGACCCCTTTACTCCATATGTGAGTCGGATTAGTAAGCGTCACCATGCCTATATCCACTGACAAAGATAACATCAATAACTCATATACATAAAATCCATAAATGAAATCATCATATGGCACATGTGTATAAATCAAGTACTTAAACCACATAAAAGTCCACTCCCTGAATCAATCCGGAGTCCAAGGAACTATGTTGATGCCATCAACATCCTCAACCTGTCATGTTTCCTGCACACTCATGAAACCTCATCACAATACATTTCAATGTTATTCATCAATATAACTAACATATCAATTTTTGTACTCAATCATAACATAATCATGTAAACCAAATTGATAATCAGAAAGTACCAATGTTTAACCAGATCACTTGCACGCAAGTGTCCTCAAAGAATAAGTCAATGCATAAATTTGATCGATGGAACTGGATGTTACAAAGACTATCTCTGGCATCATCTCTTTCATCCTGATTTTTGTACTGGCTCACAAGGCTTGTATGTTGGCCTTGAATCTTGCCATGACTCACAAGATTGTTTAATCTCCAAGTCTCCCTGGCTAGCCTCAGGGTGGTCACTTAAGACCTCTCGTTGGAGAATGCCTTTTGATGTTGCTACTTTCAACACTCCCTCTTAGTCAGGGAGGCATTCTCTACAACTCCAAGCTTGCCTCTGAAGTGGGCAAACTTCGTCAATGGCAATGGATTGGTCAGGATATCTGCTGCCTGCTCATCTGTTGCAATGTACTTTAGATTGATCACTTTTTTTATACCATATCTCTGATATAATGATACTTCATATTAATATGCTTTGATTTGTCATGAAACACCAGATTTTCTGTGAGCTTTATACAACTCTGTATATCATAATGGATAATTGTAGTCTCAAGCTTTTCATCAAATAACCTAGAAATAATTTTTATGAGCTACATTACTTCTCTATTGGCATTTTTGGCCACAATATATTCAATCTTGGATGTGCTCTGAGCAATAGATCCATGTTTTCGGATGGACTAGAAGATCATGGTTGATCCTAAACTGAAGCAATATTCAAAGGTACCTTTTCTGTCTACTAGGCTTCCGACCCAGTCTGAATCGACATAACCATGCAACATCACACCACCACTGGATGTATATTTTAGACCATAAGCAATGGTACCTCATAGATATCTCAAGATGTGCTTACCTGCCACCCAGTGCCTTTCTCTCAACTCAACCATAAATTGGCTCAATTCATTGACTGTGAATTGCATGTTGGGTCTAGTATGAGTTAGGTACATTAAAGACCCAATAATCTGCCTGTACATGGTGGGGTCCACCAAATCTGATCCTGTATCTGAGTCATGTTGCTTCTTTAGATTAGAAACCATAAGGGTTGCTATACTCTTGAAATTCAACATGCCGAACCTTTTCAATATGTCTATTGCATATTTTCCTTGAGATAGGCAGATCTTGTCTGGTCTCTACTAGACTTTTAGACCCATAAAGTAATGCATCAGTCCTAGATCTTTCATTTCAAATTTATAAATGAGCTCCCTCTTGCAACTGGATAATTGTTTTTCTCCTCATGTGAGGAAAATATCATCCACATACAAAACCAAAATAAGGGGTTGATTTTCAACAACTTTAAAATAGAGGTTAGGATCAACACTACTTTTATTGAACCCCAAGCTTTGCAAAAAACCATCAATAATGTCATACCATACTATGGGTACTTGTTTAAGACTGTATAAGGCCTTCTTTAACTTACACACATGAGAATCCTTGTTATGCACTACAATTCCATCAGATTGTTCTACATAGATTCCATGTTCCACTTCACCATTTAGGAAAGCAGTTTTTACATCCATTCGATGCAATTTCCAATCAAGTACAGAAGCAACAAAAATAACTGTGCGGATGGTAGTATACATGGCTACTAGTGCAAAAATCTCGTCATACTCTATACCTTCTTTCTAGGAGAAGCCTCTGGCGACAAATCTTGCTTTATACTTTTCAACACTCCAGTCAACTGGATGTTTTATCTTGTACAACCATTTGGATGAAACAACTAATTTGTTTTAGGCTTGGGAACTATGTCCCATACACTTTTCTTGATGATGGACTTATATTCATCCAACATGGAATCTTTCCAAACATGCAACTTGTTAGCTTCTTCAAATACATAAGGTTTTGAATCACTAATGTTAGTTACCAAAGCAACATAACCTGCATACCTTTGAGGCCTTTTTCTTTCTCTGAAGGTTCCTGAGGGGGATGCATGTCTCTTTGCTTCATGTAGAGTTTCTTTGAACCAAGCATGTCTTATTTTGATAGGAGGTTCTTCAAGAGACCTCTCCAAAACCTTAGTAGGTTCTAAAGGAATATCTTGATCCATTGGATCATCATGACTTTCCTCCCTCTGAAAGTCAGATCCATTGGATCATCATGACTTTCCTCCCTCTGAAAGTCAGAACTGGAATTTTTAGTTGTAGGAGAGTCTGGCTCTTCCGTTTCATCATCAATCTAGAGCTCTCTAGAACGCTTGAAGACAACTTCCTCATGAAAGGTTACATCTTGGATGACTTCGATCTGCCTCTATTCTGGGATATATATCTTGTAAGCCTTAGAAGATTCACTATATCCTACGAATATCCCTTTCTTTCCTGAGGGTTCCATCTTAGTTCTCTTCTCCTTAGGCACATGAATGTATACTGGACAATCGAAGATCCTAAGGTGTCCCACTTCTGGTTTCTTACCAGTGAAAACTTCTTCAGGGGTTTTATCCTTTAAGATTGCATGCAAACATCTATTTTGAATATAGATAGTTGTACATGTTGCTTCTACCCAAAGAGAGTTGGGAGGATCTTGATCAAATATCATGGCTTTTGCTCACATATGGTCTTGTTTTTCCTCTCATCAACACCATTTTGTTGAGGATTGTAGGGGACTGTCAACTATATTTTAATTCCATATTCTTTGCAAAAGCCTTCAAACTCATGGGATTCATATTCCCCTCCATTATATGATCTTAGGATCTGATTGTGATTCCCTGTCTGATTTTCTACCAATGCCTTGGATTCTTTAAATTTAGCAAATGCCTCACTTTTCAATTTCAGAAAGTAAATCAACATTTTCTAGAAAGGTCATCAATAAATATAACATATTACAGATAACCATTCAAGGAAGGAGATGACATTGGCCCACATATATCATAATGAATAAGTTCTAAAATTTCTTCAGATCTATTGTTACTATGAGAAAATGACTTCTTTGTATTTTTCCAAGTAAACAAACTTTGCATACTTCATTGTTATCAGAGGGAATAAGAGGCATACAACTTACCATTGATTGAAGTCCTGGAAGTGCCTTGAAGTGCAGGTGACCGAATCTTCTATGCCACAACTCGCTGGAGCTGACTATGTTATGAGAAAGTGCATGAGTAGAATGATTCGTGACTTTGTAGAGACCTCCTTCTCGTATTCCAATGACTTATGCTGAACTTAATTGTCCATCCTTTGGCTAGAGGACAACTTTTCCATCCATGAATGCCACCTTATAACCTTTATATTCAAGTGCTGCTATTGAAAACAAATTCTTCTTTAATCGAGGAACATACAAGATCTCATCAACGTGAATGATGGATCCAGAATCTAGCTGAAGAGAGGTGGAATCGATTCCTTTAATCTCATGGTATGAGTTATCTCCAAGCTGTACTTGAACCGAACAAGACTTTTTCCTGAAATCTAAGAGAATGTTATTGTATCCTGTCATATGTTTTGAGGCCCCACTATCAACCAACCAAGAGTTTCGGTCAGTAGTCAAGTGACCAAAGAGAGCAAACACCAAGTAGTATTCCTTTCTGTTCTCATGTTTCTTGGGAGATCCACATGTCTTCTTTTTGGATTCTTCTTCTTCTGCAGTAGAAGCATGATGCTTCCCTTTATGGTAG
>CBVK0102797830.1:0-10871 GCA_900067695.1 Picea abies
CAGTAGAAGCATGATGCTTCCCTTTATGGTAGTCTTTCTTCTTAGATATGCAATATTTAGCAAAGTGTCCCATCTTATTGTAGTTAAAACACTTTACTTTGGACATATCAAAACACTTTCCTTTAAAGGTTCCTTTGAACTTGCCCTTTTGAAAGTTCTTATGAAATTTATTCTGAGAGGAAGTTTTCTTTCCTCTTCCGGTCTTTGCAGCCAAGGAAACATTCTCTTCATTTGATGGACCACTCCTAGTGGTCATGCGACCTTCCTCCTGAAGGAAATCATGCCATAAGTGCTCAACTTTCGGTTGAGTCTCCTTGCCATTAACACTTGCATGAAATGTATCCCAAGAAGGAGGGAGGCCATCGAAGATGGCTTGGACGAGATCATCATCTTCCACAGTAACTCCTATGATCAACAATTGATCACGGATCTGTGCTATCTTTGAGAAGAACGAAGAGACAGACTCACCCTTCTCCATTTTCAAATACTTGAGTTTGTTCTTCAAAATTCTCTTCTGCTGGGTGTTGTCTTTTCATAAATATTTACTAGAGTGTCATAACAATCCTTTGTTGTCATTAGTGAAGTCAGTATAGGCATGATGTTGTCTTTTATAGAATCAAAGATAACTCGCTTTGCTTTAGCGTGATTTATTCTGAATGCATCTCTACCAACATTGGAAGTTGGTTCCTCTACCACAATAGTTATGAAATGATCTAGCTCAAGCTCTTGGAGAATATTCATAATCCCGAGCTTCCAAACATTGAATTTTGAGGCTCCCTCGAGCCTGTATTCAGGCCTGAATGAAATAGATAAAGACATCCTTGCAATAAAACCTTGCACTAAGCTAAATCAAGTTCTATCCTTGGACCCGTGTAGGCTCAAGAACTGAAGATATGAGCTATAATCACACCCTATGCTCTGATACCATGTGAAATTTCGAGCTTAGAATCAAAATGCAATGTACTTTTGTTTTTCTTTAAAATGATGAGTATAAATGAAAACTTAAATGATAGATAATGCGGAAGATGAAAGTTGTAAAGGAATATTAGACAACACACAAAAATTTAGCCACACAATAACACAGGATTTTATCCCGGGGAAACCCAAAGAGGGAGAAAACCCCAACAAACAATCTTCCTTATCGACAAATAAATGAACGATAAATCTGATTACAATATCACCATGAGAATGTGCTTTAGAATGAGGTTGCTAGAATGAGAGTACAATGATGTGCTACCAACAAAAGTGTATCTCCGCTGTCTGCAAAATATCTATCTACTACCTGCTAAAAATATATTTCTGCTGCTTGCGAAAATATCTTTCTATTGCCTGCAAAAATATCTTGATTGTTGCTTGCAAAAGTATCCTCGTTCTCCTCCTTGATCTCCTTTCTAATGTGTTGCATAACATGTGTGTATAATGAAGGGTAGATATCTGTATATACTAGGCACAAAGGAGAGATGAGTGCGTTCGACGTAGGAATGGAATGCATGCCTTTACAACTCGCCTTTAGACTTGACTTTACAACTCAACTCGAATTGTAACTAGACTTGTAACTCGTCTTGTAACTCATCTTTCATGACATGAAAACTCTCCCTTGAGACTTGACTTTGCATGGCATGACAACTTACCCTTGCAACTGGACTTGTGACTTGACATGCCAACTTCACATGCAACTCGACTTTTACAACTTGAGTTAGACAACTCAAACTTGACATGCAACTCAACTTTTACAACTTGAGTTAGACAACTAGAACTTGACATGTAACCCGAATTTTACAACTGGCAACTCATCATTCTTCTCATGGTGGATAAGGTCACACATTCCAATGCACTAAATCATCATAATTACATCATTCGCATAAGTGATAAGGAAGATTGTTTGTCACATCAATCTAGTTCACATGATTTATACATTCATCCTATCTATTGCTACATTTTCCTTGGCTTTTGCACTAAGATCAGAAGTCTGACCTTGACTGTTGCACATGGCTCAAAAGGTTTTTGTCCTAAATTTTGTCCCGGCTCACAAGGCTTGTACATTTGCCTTGACTCTTGCCATGACTTCACAAGACTATCTCTGGCAACATCTCTTTCGTCCTAATTTTTGTCCTGGCTCACAAGGCTTGTACATTGGCCTTGACTCTTGCCATGACTCACAAGATTGTTTAATCTCCAAGTGTCCCTGGCTAACCTTAGCGTGGTGACTTAAGACCTCTCGTTGGGGAATGCCTTCTGTTGGTGCTACTTTCAACAAGATGTATATGCTTGACCTTGTCCACAAATGTGATTTCCTTTTGTTCATCTCCTTGTAGTCCTGCCTCTTCCTTATGTTGTCCATACATGATATCAAATGGTGAAGGAGGTAAATAACCAAAACAAGTCTTGAAAGGAGACTTATTGGTGGAAGAATGAAGTGCTATGTTGTAAAAGTGTTGAATGTAGACTAGTTGCTTTTCCCAAGTCTTTTGATGTTTGTTGTTGTAACCTCTCAAAAACTACACCAACGTCCTGTTTACTACCTCGATTTGTCCATCAGTCTGAGGATTGAAAGAAGTGGAGTACTTCAAATTGGTATCCACTCTCTCCTTAAGTGTTTTTCAAAATATGTTGAAGAACCTGCTGTCTCAGCTGGATATGATGGAGGTTGGCAACCCGAAATGTACCCAAACATGGTTGAAGAATAGTTCAGTTGACTCTCATCCAGAGATTGTATTCATATAGGGAATGAGCACACACATTTTGTTGAAGCAATTTGCCATAACGAACAAGTATTCATCGCCTCTACAAATCATAGGCAAGCCTCCAACAAAATCCATGGAGATGCTCTCCCAAGGTTTGCTTGGAACTGACAATGGCATGTACAATCCAAATTTCGGTTGCTTGGCTTGCTAGTGCTGCAAAGAACACAACCTCTAACAAACTTTTCCACATGTTCCTACATTTTTTTCCAATACACATATCGTTGCAAATTCACCACTATCTTTGTCATGCCAAAATACCCAACAACTCTAGAAGTTTGTGCTTCTCTCATCCACTGAACTCTTCTATCTTGGGGTATGTATAGTTTGTTCAACTTGTACATCAACACATCTTGGAGGTGGCATTTGTTTCCTTCCATGATAGTGACCGGCCTCTCATTCAACTGATTGTAGAATCTTCTAAAATATTCATCTCCCTCATAATATTTACTCATAAGTTCATGAGTGAAAGGCTCAAGATGCATCATCATTCCAATTGCTACATTCTTTTTCAGTGGTGGTCGAGAGAGTATCTCTGCTAGTGTATTTGTGGCTCCTTTCTTGTACTTAATTAGTAAATGAAGTTACTGAAAGAAACCTAACCACTTGTAATGCCTCACCTGCTACATCTTGCTCTGACTTTGTAGATATTGAAGGGGTTGATGATATGTGTGTATGATAGTCTCTTTTCCCAAGAGGTAATGCTTCTACTTCTTCACTACATGTACAATCACAAATATCTCTTTATCGTATGTGGGACAGTCAAACACTGATCCATGAAAAAACTTTGAATGGTAGCACACATGCCTTTCTCCTTGCATGAGTACTAGTCCTAATACATATCCACTAGCATCAATCTCTAGCTCAAAAGGTCGTTACACATTTGGCATGGCTAACACTGGAGCATGATTGATTTTCTTCTTCAAGTCTTCAAATGCTCTTTGTTGTGTCTTACCCTAGTGAAAGCTATTTCCTTTGGCGATCACGACGTGCAATGACATTGCTAATGTAGAGAAGTTTATAATGAACTTTCTTAGATATTGAATTGCTCCCATGAAACTCCTGACCTCTATCATGTTGGTGGGAATAGGCCATTGGGTGATGGCTGCAATATTCTTCAGATATACCCTCAACTCTCATCCTCGAATCATGTGTTCAAGATATGTGAAGGAAGTATTTTCAAACTCACATTTATGCAAGTTGGCAATCGATTGAGTCTTCATCAAGGTCTTTTGTATTTGCATCACATGTGAGAGGTGCTCTTGCCAAGTATTGTTAAACATTAGTATGTCATACATATATACAATTACAAAAGAGTCAATGAAGGGGCGTATCATGCCATTCATTAGTCTCAGAAACATTTTAGGTGCATTGCATAATTGAAAAGGCATTACTAACCATTCGTACAAACCTTGTCTTGTTTTGACGTTGTCTTTCATACGTCTTCCGCTTTGATCCTCACTTAGTGGTGGCATGATTTGAGGTCCAACTTAGTGAAGAAATTGGCCTACTGTAGTTGATCCAACAAGTCATCAGTCCTTGACAAAGGATATCTATTCTTGATGGTGGACTTATTCAGGGCACGATAGTCAATGCACATTCTCTAGCTTCCATCTTTCTTTACCACCATGATGATGGGTGAAGGACATGGTGATGTACTAGGTACGATGATTCCTTGCTTCAACAACCATTGCAAGTGAATCTCATGTTCAACCTCTCTCTTGGATGGTAGTCCCCGAGGCTCTTGAAACACTTCCTTGTAAGTTTCAATCAATTGTTGTAGTTGTTGATGCTACTCGCCACTACATCCTTCCAAGGATGCATTCATCTCCAACTCATCACCTTCTCCTTGTTGATTTCCTTCTCTAAATAACAACATAACAAACTTCTTTGTATCGCCCATGATTCTTCTTTCCTGATGAACATTGATCAGAGAGAGCTTATATTTGTCCCTGTGTGCATTTATGGCACAAGATTTTACATCCTTGACTAGCCTATACTAGTTCTCTCTCCTTATGAAAATGGAATCCCTCACATAAAAATATGGACTTCCCAAGATGACTCCACATATGTCCAGAGGAACCACATTTGCAACTACTTCATCGACAAAGTTTTGATTGATAGAAAACTTAAATTTGCATTGCTTGCTGACTTTCAGTGCCACATCTTTTCTTACCTATCCCAGGGGGTATGGATGTGGATGGTATTAAGTCTCTATCCCAAGCTTCTCAACCAATTACACAGAGATCAAGTTGTATTGTGAACCGAGATCAAACAAACAATCTACCTTGCTTTGTTTCATGTGGATTTTAATACAGAAGAGTTTAGTCATTTCCTTCTCCTCCATGTGATTCCAACCAACTAATGCCACCTCCTTTTGAAGATTGGCACAATTGATCTTCCCTTCTGGGTATGAGTTGTTATCCACCCATTCCTCAACATCCATTGATATCAATGCTTTCCTCTTCCTTTTCTGAAAATGTTTGGAGCGCTTCTCAGGGTGCAATTTCCAACAATTGTCCTAAGTGTGTCCCTTTCAATCACATCCTTTACATTGTTGGATGGAAGTTGTTTCTTCTTATGTTACTTCCACAATCTTCTTCTCATTCAACTTCTTCTTATTTTTCTTCTTTTTTTGTTGCTCTTGTGGTTCTACTTGCTTGTGAGTACTTGTTTGTTGTTTCCTTTTGTCTCCCTCAAGGTATTGTGGTTGAGTATTGGCCTCATCAATTATCTTCGATCTAAATAACAACAGTTGTCTATGAATTTTAGGTAACAATTCCCCCAAATACTTGAATAACATGTTTGGACTTTTGAGAGAGACTCCCATCTAAATTGATCTCTTCCCAAACTCTGTTGTGAACTCCTGCATCGATTGTCCTTGTCTTTGCACGAAGTAATTCCATACTATTTGTTGGTGTTCCTCATATCCTATTGGATAAATCCTCATATCCTATTGGATAAAACTAAGATTTGATCATGTCCTTGAACACTTCCCAATCAGTCACTGGTGGCTCATTTCCTAGTGCTCTACTTATTGCATCACTCTCCCACCATGTCAAAGCATGGACTTCAAGCTTCAACTAAACAAAATCAATCTTTTGTTTTCCAGTCACTTCATGTATGCTGAAGTATACTTCCATCTGATGTAGCCATTGGTTCAGTTTGATAACATTCACTTCCTCGGTATATGGATAGATGTCCACCTTCGCCTCTACATGAAAATGTACCATTGTCTTACTATAGCTGCATTCTCCCATCTCTGGCTCAGTCTTGTGCTCTGTCTCTGGCTTATTTTCTTCCTTCTTGGGGCCTTTAGAGCAAGCCTATGTAGATGGTTTTTCCTTGCACTTCATTTCCAATAGTTGTAACACCATTGATGTCAATGTGGCCAAAGTTTGTTCAAATCAATCCAAGCTAACCCTGGGATTTTCTTCTCCTCCTCCTCCATAATGTTCCCCAAACATTCTTTATGCTCTACTTCACTTTAGCCTTGGAAAAAACTATTGTCCACTTCTTTTGTAATCGTTGTGGGTACTTACCATACAAGTCTCACTAAATGCATTCAAATTTATTCTCTGATACCATATGATCCATAGATGAGAGGCTTATAGCTTCCTTGTCTCACCAACACATAAACCTCTACACAACAACTAATATTTCAATTGTCTTTAGATGATGAAAAATACTTGACCAACCAAGCCACAAGTCGAGTCGGCCCAAATAACAATGAAGTCAACTTCCCGGAAGTGGAGACGAAAAACGAGTCGAAAAGGAAAGTCAAGTCAAAGGCTGGGTCAAAAGTTGATTCGACCAAGGGAACCAAACTAACTAGATGAGACCATAGTCAAAATATGGGTGGATTTAGTCGACTGGAAATGATTGTTGGTCGAATGAAGAAGAGGAAGTCGACCAAAGGAAAACCCAATTGGAATGGGTCGACTCGTGGTTAAAACAAATAGTTGAAATGCGAATTTGGCGACCAATCGTGAAGGCAAAAACTTTGAAAGTTTGATTTGGAAACTAGTAGCTCGAGAGAAAGTCTAAAGGATGAATTTTATAATGAGTAGTGTGTAAAAACGTTTGGAGAATAATTTCGGTGACCCACGACATACAAAAACACCTAGGGGCGATTTTGGTAACCCAAAACAAATAAAATTCCTAGGGAATTGAGTTTAATATTCAATAGCAGAGAAAATGGTTTGTGGCGAAATTTGTAGCTAACGAAATTGTAAAAACATGTATTTGGTTCATGGGTAGTTAATAAACACCCATACAACTCTATATTTTTAAGTATGGTCTGTATATGATTTATGGGCAAAGGAAAACGCCCTGACAATGTCGAGAACATGAAGCATGACCTACGGGCAAGATGTGGACACCGACTAGCAACAAACTCGACTCTGGGAGTGAGAGAAAATCCCTAATGCAAAATTAAAAACCTCCAAGTAAATAGCAATAGCTCGAGAAGGATGGTCACTGGTTTCCAACTTCAAAAATCAAAGTATGGGTATGGTTAAAGAGTTGTTAGTTTGGATTACTGACCCATGGGAAATTGCATCTAGGGAAAAATGAATTTGATCCCAACTGGCATGGATTCCTCATTACCAAAACAAAAGACATACCACCATTAATATTTTAGTGCACACAATTATCATTAAATTACAGTGCAAACAATTCCACCCATAGACAACGACATCCATATCTAACAAATGTTGATATTGAGGGGTGGGTGAATCAATATCAAGTACAATTTATCACCTTTTACAATTTCACTTTTCAATCAATAATGTATCCAATATACAATAAATATCAGAAGAATAAATACACAATGTACAACATATTTACGTGGAAATCTACAAAATGTTTTTCTTATATAATAAAAGATTACATTCAAAGGAAGCTACATCTTCCAATATTTTCCAACACCAACTGAAAGAAGGCTCCAACCCGCTAGTTTACAGGCTCCAACCTGAAGGAAGCTACAAATACCTATATTCTCCGGCTTCAACCAGAAGGAGGCTATGACCCCCTTTCCTTGCCTCTTCCTTCCACCAACCAGAAGG
Organism: Picea abies; assembly: GCA_900067695.1. NCBI lineage: Eukaryota > Viridiplantae > Streptophyta > Pinopsida > Pinales > Pinaceae > Picea > Picea abies. The sequence continues at coordinate 7,808 of CBVK0102797830.1, forward strand.
AGGCTATGACCCCCTTTCCTTGCCTCTTCCTTCCACCCTTAAATATGTACATAAAATAATCAGCTTGTCATAGCCAAGTTCCAAGACTCCCCTGGTCTATTGTAGATTCTCCTGAATAACTTGTTAATGTCACTTGTCAACTTGTACCTGCCTAAAACATAGATCCACACTTTGCTCTACCATCAACTCATGAACATTTGTGCTTTGTTCCACTACGACCCGCGGATATATGTGCCTTGCTCCACTGCGACCCGCATATGACCTACTTGTTAGCTTGTACTAACCCAAAACACAGATCCACGCTTTGCTCTATTGTCAACCCGCGGACATCTGCGCTTTGCTCCACTATGACCCATGGATATCTACGCCTTGCTCCACTGTGACCCGCGAATGACCTAAGAAAACTCCTTTCTCTCCTCGACCTCCTTTCTCCTAGGCTAGTTTTTCTTTGCTAAGCTCATCAATCCTCCTAGCACAAGTGTAGACCCACTTATGTTAGCAGCATACACAAAAACACACTTGCTTGGATGAACAAATGAGAGGTTCTTGATCACACTTGCTTGGATGAACAAATGAGAGGTTCTTGATGTGTATTTATACTGTTCCAAGTGCCTCCTTTATTTGACTTTAGGGTTGGCCTATAAATTTTTGTTGCAACAACTTTTTCTCCTTTAATTAATTTTGGGGCCAACTTGTAACTTCTTGTCCATACTTTCGGGCTTCATGACCACACCTTTGGGGCTTCTTATAGACTTCTTCAGCATCTTCCTGTGAGGGCCATACTTAAAGATATGCCATAAGGGGACCACGTTGGAGACTTCTTCAAATACACCCGTCACTTCTAGGGGATTCTAAACTTCTTCTAGAGTTGACATCAATGAAAACCAATTTTCCAACAATATCCCCCTTTGGCATTGATGGCGACACTCATAATATTCCTGTGAACATTGCTCCCCATGCCATCATGCTCCTGATGTTTCTCTCTCCCTTTAACATCAATGGCAAAGGGTGACTCTTCTCTTTGGGGCTGCTCCCCTTGAAATCATGGCGCTCAATAGTACTTATCTTTCCTTTTTTGTCTTCTTATTCTTTCCTTCATTGGAGCTCTTTTGGGTGACTTCAATTTTCTTGCTTTCCTCTTTGTCTAGGATGTATATGTTATTTGGTATTCTTGTTTTTGTTGCAACCAATCTTCTTGAGTCTTCTTCTCTGATTTCACATCTTTGGGAATCAAACTTGATATTGTATCCCTGATCACATATTTTGTTAACACTGAGGAGATTATGCTTCAAATATTCAACCAGTAAGACATTTGTTTCTTTTACAATTTCACTTCCAAGACTTGCTACACCTTTTCCAAGTATTTTGACAGAGGATTCATTTCCAAATGCAACTCTGCCACTTTTTCCTTTCTTTAGGCTGGTGAATTTGTTTTGGTCTCGAATCATGTGTGTTGAGAACCCACTGTCTATGTACCATTTATCTTCTTTATCTTCAACGATCAATGCTAATTGACAATCTTCCTTGTTTGGATTCTCTTTCCTTTTTCCATATTGTAGCTGACATAAGAGCATATTCTTTCATATCTCTCCAATCTCATGCTTTGTGACCAAGATTATTGCATTTGTAGCATACAATATTTTGATCCATTAGTGGATCAAATGAATTGTAATTTCTGTTGACAGATCCATAAGCACTTCTAGATCTACTATTTACATGATTGTCCCTTGGATATCCATAATCATTTATGTTTCTCATATAGTTGTTTCTTGCATTTATTTTGCAGTGAATTGCTTTGTGTCCAAAGTTTTTGCAAGTATAAAAATGACCAAGAAAAATATTCTCATACCTGGTAGGAAGTGACCTTCTTGGTGTTTCACGTCTTCTGAATTCTGATCTTCTATTTCAACTGGAGGTGTCATGTTCATGTTGTTCTTCAACTCCTTCATGATTGTTGATTCCACTTCTTAAAGCATTTGCATAGTTTCTAGAATTTTCTCCATCTTTCTTGTCCTTTTTATCGGTGTCTGTTGTCTTCAAACTATTGTCATATCCAAGTCCTATCCTATCAGTACGTGACCTCTGTCTGCTGAGAATTTCATCCAACTTTTCAGTACTTTTTTCAAAATTCTTCAATTTTTATGCTGTCAACATCAACTCTTTTCTTGTGTGATCCAATTCCTCTTTTAATTTTATCATAATATTCAAACTTTTCCTTCAAGCTTGTAACATCCCGCTATACTGAGCACACTTTTATTGACTTATTCTTTGAGGACACTTACGTGCAAGTGATCCGGTTAAGGTACATTGTGATTTCGTTTCGATTTTGGATTATACATGATGATGATGATGTGTTGTGACTTTTTGTTATTGATGTATATGTAATGGAAGATGCTATTGATGAGTTCTTTTGAGTGTGTAGGACACATGATAGGTTACATATGATCATGGCATCAATGGACTTCCTTGGACTCTGGATTGAGTCAGGAAGTGGATTGTATTTCAATTTAGTATTTCATTTCCACACTTGTGACATATGATTGATTATAGTATGATTATGCATATGGATAATTGATAGTGTTTTTGTCAGTGGATGGAGGCTTGACGATTCTTGCTAATCCGACTCACATAAGGAGTAGAGGGACCATGCACAGAAAGCCGACATTGAGGGAGAGGTGTGGCAGTGTCCCTGCCACAACCTACTAACACTCTCGTTGTTGCCAGAATTGTAGGTTAATGATTAACTAGTTTGAGTGGTCCATGATGTCATGAAGGCACACTAAGACAATCACTCATGAATATTTCTAAAGGGCACACAATAAGGTAGAGTCCTTATTCCTTAGAATCCCTTAGTCTCTCACAAAGTCGACCAAATGGAGTATTGACTCCAAAGGGTCAAGCAAACTTTCAAAACCAGTCAAAGGTGAGTGGCACCCTTGGAGCACGAAGGTGCCTCTTGAAGGGCACATCGCGTAATTAAACTTGAGTCAATAAATCAAGGTGGTCTAGAAAACATTGAAATGATTAGACCTTGTTGGATTAAAATAATTAATTAAACAATAGA
>CBVK0102797886.1:0-23342 GCA_900067695.1 Picea abies
CTGGGTTGACAAATTATATTGAACACCTTAACTCTCTATTCATTTAGACAATTAAAGTGACCAACAAAGGTGTTGAAGGAAATGGTAATTTTATATATGCATATTTTACAAGAATATGGAAGAAACAATTCAACATTTTTTGTATTCCTAAGAAGTCAGGGATGGGGATTTGTATTATATGTGCTTCTCTTAAATAAATAAGAGATAAATATAAAGGAGTAGAAAGAGACATATATTTAGATTTTTTTTTTAAATTGTATAACTATCAACTATCAAAACATATTATCATTTTATGTTATGTGGAGATTTTATACTCAAAGCACTTGAGGAACATCGGAATCAACAATTAAGTGAAAGAATCAACAAAAATCAAAAGAGGTGTTATGATGTTTGAGACGAATATATATGTTTTATAATTGATACCATGGACTAGAAAAAAAAACACTTCTACCACATTGTTTTTCACACCAAAATATTTACAAGAAGAGAATTTTATTCAGTTTCACTTGTTTGGTTGTATGTATTTTAATGGAAAAATGTGTCCAAGGGCTTACTTTACAGCTCCAAATATTCATAATGATGAAAATTTGACCATCACCATAATTCATCATGTGCTCACTCATTGTTCTAGTAATATTCCTCAAGTTCTATATCTACAGTTAGAGAACACTAGCCATGAAAACAAAAATAAAATTGTGTTTGGATATCTAAGGATACTTATGGAACTAGAAATATTTTAAAAAATAAACGTTGATTTCCATCTAGTTGGACACACTCATGATCATATTGATCAAATTTTCATTAGATTTTTAGTAGCGTTGAAGAGGGAAAATGTTGGAATCCTACCATCATTAATTAAAAGTATTAAGAAATCATACATTCTAGATCTTTTTTTTCACAGATTAAAAGAAATCATTGACATGCAAATATTTATTTATGGATTGCTTGGTGAAGAAAAGTGTATTGAGAAAGTTAATGAAATTATCTTCTAATATCAATTTTGTATTAAAAAATTTGATGGGAATACGCTTATATGGGGAAAGAAGTATTCAACTAGTGCAGAATGGGGACCTTCCTCAAGTTTAGCATTTTTTAAGTTCATTCCAAATCGTCCAATATTTGCATAAAATTTATTTTTATTGCAATAATTTGTTGAAATCCATAATGCATGGAGTAATAGAGATGTATATTATTCATAATGCTTGGAAGAAATAAAAATTCCGTTAAAGATACATAAGAGTACTTTGATGTTGTTGATTCTATTTGGTGGGAGTCTTTTTTCAATAGTACTTTGATGTTGTTGATTCTATTTGGTGGGAGTCTTTTTTCAATGGTCAAAGTAACATAATTTCCATCTCAACAAATGAAGATATATTTTTGAAGAATCCATTTAGTTTTCCACAAAATATTCCAAATGAATCCAAAGAAACAAACATTGTTGAAAAACAAGAAACTCAAGGTGCTAGAGATTTCACAATTATAGGAAAGAGAAATGTGTGGGATGATTGGTTGTCATTGATGTTGTTGGACAATTGGTTGTCATTGATGTCAACAAGTAGTGGTTTTCATTGATGTAAACAAATGTGCTGGGTGTATTTGGAGAAGTATACAAAGTGGTCCCACTATGTAGTAGCTCTAAGCATGGCCCTCATGAGAAGACACTTTGAAGAAGTCTACAAGAAACCCATAGGAGTGGGCATGAATCATGAAGTTGTTTGAGGAATAAGGACATGAAGGATAGTGTGAATGGAGGTAACACACTCATAGATGGATATTCCTCATCATGCCATTTCCAATAGTAGGTGGAACGTCACGTATTTACTCATTGTTGAGGAGTTATAAGATCATGAATTTGGAATCCCCAAAGATGGATTAAGAAGCCCCTAACTTGTTGCAAGTCATTCATGGAAGGGTAAAGTGGCTCTAACAAGAAATTTCAAGAAACCCTAAAATTAAGGAAAGAGGTTACTTAGAAAACTTATATATACACCTCAATAAGTCATAAGTACATTCACACACACATTCAATTGAATATATTCTATGTGAATAAGTGATTCTTATTTGAGGTAACCAAGGAGATATGAGGTGAATTTCATAGGAAATATGAAGTGAATAAGGGTGAAATTGCAAGGGAGAATAAATTCTTGTGATGATGTGTTCTAAGGTATTTTATTTAAAGGTCATATTACCATTTCAGATATAAATTTTATTTTCTAGAATGAATCTGATAGAGAAAATTGGAGGATATTGAGAAGACATATTAGGGTACCTGTGGTAAAAATTTGACCTTCTGGTTCGTTGTAGTTTTGGAGATACACTCTATGGAAGATAGAGTTTTTGGCTAGTCCTGAAACTAGTCTCAAACATGTTTTCCAGGTAAAACATTCATAACTGCTTCATAGAGGATCCAAATGCTATGAGAGAAATTGTAGTGGAAATATAATAGTCTGTAGTATCTTGTGTGCAAGTTTTAGAATCTGATATGAAATATTAAGCGCGAGGAATGTTGTACACATTAGCTCTCCAGAATAGGCTAAAGTTCAGGAAGGTTTCCCATTTTCTCTATAACTTATGTTTTGAAAGGCTTGAGACCCTAAACGTTTGAGGATATGGAAGAAATATCTCAGGGTATCTATGCTTATAATTTTATACCTTTATTCATTACAGGTACGAAGTTATGCTTGTTGAAAGTTAGGGTTTGTGACTAATCCAAAACTACTCTTGTGAGACCAAGGTAAAGTTTGATGAAGATGCTATTCTCTTGTTGTTGAAGTTGAGGAAGAGATACATGCGTGTAATATTATGTATCAAGTCAGCTATTGGATCATAGGTATGCTTGTGTGTTATTTTTTAGGCTTATTCTTATTTTTTTATGGTACATGATTGAGGCGTTTCATGGTAGTGATTATGAATGGTACACCTTGGTGAAGGGATGATACATTGTTATATGCACATCTTGGATACTTTGCATATGGTTTACTATATGGTGTATGACTGATATGGCACATGTTTGATGGTATCTCTTGGTACATGGTTTATGTATGTTGTCACATGATTGAGACACATGGTTTGATGTACATATTTATTACTTGTTGATGATGTGATGGTCATGTCATGGTATCTTGTTGAGGCATTGGTATATGTTTGAGGCAAATATTTGCTGCATGGTGTGAGGCATATTCTTGGTATAGGTATGAGGTGCATGTCTTGGTTCAGTTGGTACATGTTGAGGTTTGATACATTTTTGAGGCACATGATATGGTACATGGTTGATGTACTTGGTATGGTAGATGGTTGATGTACTTGGTATGGTAGATGATTGATGCATGGCATGGTATAGGTTGATGTACATGGTCGATATACATGGTATGGTACAAATTTTGATACATGGTTGATGTAGGATATGGTACAGGTTGGTACATGGTTGATGCATGATATGGTACAGGTGTGATGTACATGGTATGGTACAAGTTTTGGTTCATGGTGGATGTACATGGTTGATGTACATAGTTTGGTGATGGTTTTTGTATCCATGTGAGTGGATCTAGTTATAATTGGTTGATGATGGTATATTAGCGATAGAGGAAATGATAGAGACTTTGATAGGTTGGATGATTGGTTGATGATCAGTGACATGTTGATGTGATAGTGGTATTCACAAGTTGATGTGATAGTGGTAGTCATACGTTGATGTGATGGTGATAGTGAAAGCTTGGTTGATGTATACAGTGACATGTTGGTTAATGTATTGATGAAATTGGAAGTGACAGTATAAATGGTAAGGACAATGATTCTACACTTATATTTTAGGGAGGCAGGATAGGGCAAGGAAACGAGGTTGTAGCCTCCTTTTGGTTGGTTCCAGAGAACTCAGGGAGTTGGAGCTTCCTTTATGTTGGTGCTTGTAAATTAGGGGGTCGTATCCTCCTTTTAATTGGTGCTAGAGAACTTAGAGACTTGGTGCTTCCTTAAGGTTTGTTCCTGTAAATTAGGGGGTTGTAGACTCCTTCTGGTTAGTGCAAGAGAACTTAGTGAGTTGGTGTTTCTTTCAGGTCGATTCCTATAATTCAGGGGGTTGGTTCCTTCTTCTAGTTGGTGATGGATAATTTAGAAGTTAGTGCATCATATGAATGCATTATTGATATATATAAGAAATAATTTCATTGTTTTTCTCCCATTTGGGTTTCAACATAAATTCTAGTGTATTGTGTATCTCATGTGATATTGTTGAATGGTACTTCTTTTGGTTATATGCTCTTGGTATATCAAATGAAATCATAAATGATATACTTTTAAAAAAGTTGAAGATTATATATTGTGATTGATAGTGGTAAAAGGTTCTCATAATGATTCAACCCCTTCCCCTCTCAGTTTTCCAACAATTGGTATTAGAGCCAATTCCTTGAATAAATAGTCTAACCACTAGAGGGAAGATCTTGTAGAGAAATAATTTGTATAGGAATGGAGTACCATAGTTTGATGGTCAAAATGATCAGTGATATGAAATGTGGAACTACATGATGAAAGTATTTTTAAAGGCATAGGTATATGATGTTTAGCATTCAGTTGTCATAGAGTACATCACTACAAAGAAACTGCTGAAGATTGCAACCAAGAAGGAATTGAAGGGAAACAACAAAATAGTAATGGATTTAATCTTGGAAGGATTATATGAATAGGTAAAATACAAAGTGGGAAAGTTTTCATTAGCCAAAGAAATCTGGTATAAGCTACATAATCTATACTTTAAGGAATCCATTCGATCACATATCTAGGGACTGAAAATTAGAATAAAGAAGATGTTGAAGTAGAACAAGTAGAATGATCTTCAACATTTCAGATAGATTCAGAAGAAGAAGATTGCAAAGAAGGCATAGTGGATTTTGAGGTTGAACTAATCAGTTATTTGAGTGAGCTAAGAAAAGAAAGGAGGGAAAACAAGTTCCTCAAGGAAGAAATAAGCACCCTAAAGGAAGGTACCAGAGAAATCATGCAGGTTACCATGAATCTAAGATATCATATAGGCAAAGATAAAATGATTGAAGAAATCATCAAGGATCAGTTGAAAGAGAAACAATGTTTGGAAGCTGAAATAGTATCAAAACAAAAGGAAGCAGAGAAGAGATAAGAGATCTTGACAAATCATGTTAAGGAAATATCTAAGGATTTAAATGAGCTTGAAGTAGAATTTGGTCAACAAGAAATAAGACTTGAAGAAGAAATTATCTCTTTGAATACCCAACTTGAATAAGCAAAGAGAAATGAAAAACTCGTGAAGATACATATGATGAAGAAAGAAGAATATTGTGAGAAACTTGAGGAAGAAGTTTCCACATTAATATTTAAAATTGTCAATATCAGTAAGAACATTAAAGAGAGAGAAAGTTCTACATCATCAAAAAATAAAGTGGAAGGGAAGAATTACAGGTTTCTAGAAAGGAAGAATGAAGAGAAGGATACGAGTTATGCAGAAATCATCAAATACTTTATCAATAAGGAAGAATGAAATCCCTCAAAGGAGAACATTCTAGAAATGAAGAAGAATAAAGAAGACGATTACATAAGAGACATATATCAAAGAAGACCCTCTACTTTTAGGTATCAGAGAAGTTTCAATCATTGTGAAGGAAACCAAAAAAGAGAAGATTGTGATCAGCCAAGGCATGAGTTCAGAAGGACTACATCACAAAGAAGATTATTCACTCCCAATTATGGAATTTTATTTTATGGTCATTTTTTATTTGTACTAAATTTGGACATAAAGTTGTATATTGAAGAGCTTATGGAAGAAATGGTCAACAAAGAAATGCATATGTGATTTCTTATAATACTGAATGTTACAAATGCCATAACTATGGACATATAGCCCATCATTGTAGAAGCATGATGGATACTTATATGAAGGAGAATATTGATATCATATACAAGATGGTTTGGAAAAGAAAATAAGAACATGTGAAGGAAGAACAAATTAATTCAGGATACCTAGAAGTCGTACTCTTAGGATTGGCAATTGTACGATATCGGGAAAAATACACAAGTAAAAAGGAACATGTTAGATATAGGAAGGTTTGGAGAAAAAATGAAAAACAAGAAGAATAGGTGAATGAAGACCAGGTCCCAAAGATCGTACTCACGGGATTTGCAGTAGTGTGAGATCATGATGAATCCACAGGAGAAGAGGAAGAGGTCAAAATTCAGAAAGAAGATGATGATGAATATGGAGATGAAGAGGAGTATTACTTCGCATCAGAGCGAGTATTTTTCTAAACCATTTTTCTTGGATACTCCTAGTAAATATGAATATTTGAAAGGGGGATTCTATGCAGCATACATACAGATCAAAGAACTATATTTTAAGCATTCTGAAGTGTTTACAGGTTTTGGAAAGGAAATCTTTAGAATGGTAAAGTGACAGATGGGTCAGCAATGTATGAAATTGAGTAATTGAGTCATGGAAAAATTTATGACATATGGAAATACATGGATTCATGAGAGCTTTGACAAGTCCAAAATAGTGTATGAAATCAAATTAACAACTGGAATCAAGAAGAAAAGAAGTGAAAGGAATAGTATAAACTATATTGTTAGAAGAAAGTATGGACATTAATGTGAACTTGAGAAGCCATGAATATTTGAAGTCAAGTAACTTTGAATGGTTTTTTACATATGTCAAAGAATTACAATAGGAAGAAACAATGGACAAATAACATTAGAAGAGAGGAAATAAATTATATACATGAAATTCCACATTGACCTACATGACATTTTGTAGAAAAGTCAAGGAACAGAAATTGTCAAAGAAACAGATCAAAATCATGAAGATAGAGGGAGTCCATGAAGTAAGAGAAAGATTGTTCAGAGGAGGTATATTGATAGGGGGAGTTACCCTTTTACCCATGATGTCAAAGCGAAAGAAATAGAAATATTATAAGATAAATATTAGAAGCATGAAGACATGGGGAGCAACACCAAGGGGATATACACTTTTACATTGAAATAAAAGGGGGAACGAAACATGAGGAGACAAACATTGGAGGAGAATTGGTCATAGTTGGATTATGAGTGTTGGAGTATGATTGTTTCCATCAATGCCAAAGGGGGAGATTGTTGGAAAATTGGTTGTCATTGATATTGTTGGACAATTGGTTGTCATTGATGTCAACAAGCAGTGGTTGTCATTTATGTCAACGGATGGGATCGGTGTAATTGGAGAAGTCTCCAAAGTTGTCCCCTTATGGTGTATCTATAAGAATGACCCTCATGGGAAGACGCTTTGATGAAGTCTACAAGAAACCCATGGATGTGGTCATGAATATATAAGTTGTTTGAGGAATAAGGACATGAAGGATCGTGTAAATGGAGGGAACATACTCATAGTTGGATAATGGTTGTCATGTCGTCTCCAATGGTAGGTGGAATGTCATGTAGTTCCTTGTAGTTGAGGAGTTATGAGGTCATGAACTTGCAATCCCCAAATATGGGTTAAGAATCCCCTAATTGGTTGCAATTCATTAATTAAAGGTTAAAGTGGTTGTAACAAGAAATTTCAAGAAGACCTAAAGTTAAGTAAATAGGGTACTTAGAAAAGGTATCTACACACCTCAAAAAGTCAAGCATAAGTACATTAACACACACATTATATTGGATATATTCTATGTGAGTAAATGATTCTTATCTGAGGTAACCAAGGAGATCTGAGGTGAATTTCAAAGGGAAGATGAAGTGAAGAAGGGAGAAATTCAAAGTGGGGATGAAGTCTTGTGATGATGTGTTCTAAGGTATGTTATTTAAAGGTCATCTTACCATTTTATCTATAACTTGTTTTCTAGAATGAATCGGATAGAAAGTATTGGAGGTTGTTGAGAAGACATATCAAGGTAACTATGGTAAACATTTCAAATGTTGGGTCGTTGTATGTTTGGAGACACACCCTGTGGAAGATAGGGTTTTGGGATAGTCCTAAAACTAGTCTCAAATAAGTGTTCCAGGTAAAACAGTCATAACTTCTTCATATATGATCCAACTTTCATGAGACCAATTGTAGTGGAATGATAATATTCCTTAGTATATTATGTCTAACTTTCTAAATCAGATATAAAATATTGAGCATGGGTAATGTTGTACAAGTCCGCTCTCCATAATAGGATAAAATTCAGAAAGGTTTTCCATTTTCACTATAAAATATGTTCTGTGAAGTTTCAAACCCTAAAATTTTGAGAAAATGGAAGAATGATCCCATAATATTTGTGTTTAAACTTCATACCTTCATTCATTATAGGTACATATTTATTCTTTTTGAAAGGTAGGGTTTGTCAATAATCCAAAACTAGTCAAGTGAGACTGAGGTAAAGTTTGATGAATATGCTATTCTCTTGTTGTTGAAGTTTAGGAAGAGCTACATATCTGTAACATTTTGTATCAAGTCATCTACAGGATGAAAGGTATGCTTATGTTTTAGTTTTTAGGATTATGTTTATGTTGTTATGGTATATGCTTGAGGAATTTCATGGTAGTGATTGAGCATAGTACACCTTGGGGATGGTATGATACATTGTTAGAGGAACATATTTGATACTTGGAATATGGTTTGTTGTATGATATATGAGTGATATGGCACATGTTTCATGGTATCTCTTGGTAAATGGTTTATAGATGTTGGAAAATTATTAAGGAACATGGTTTGAGGTACATATTGATTACTTGTTGATGATGTGATGGTCAAGCCTTGGTATCTTTTTGAGGCATTGGTATATGTTTGAGGCACATCTTTGGTGCATGTTGTGAGCAATATTCTTAGTACATGTATGAGGTGCATGTCTTGGTGATGTTGGTACATTTTGAGGTTTGATACATGGTCGATGTACGCGATTTTCTACATGGTTGATGTACTTGGTATGGAATATATTTGATACATGGTATGGTACAGGTTGATGTACATGTTTGATGTACTTGGTATGGTACATGGTTGATTCATGGTATGGTATAGGTTGATTTACATGGTATGGTACATGTTGGTACATGGTTGATGCATGCTATGGTATAGGTTTTATGTACATGGTTGATGTTCATGGTATGGTACAGGTTCTGGTTGATGGTGGATGTACATGGTTTGGAGATGGTTTTGGTATCCATGTGAGTGTATTTGGTTATAGTTGGTTGATGATGGTATGTCAGTGAAAGAGACAGTGACAAGTTGTATGATTGGTTGATATTCATTGATAGGTTGATTTGACAATGGTAGTCATAAGTTGATGTGATAGTGACAGTGACAGGTTGGTTGATGTGAACAATGACAGATTGATTGATGTATTGGTGACATTGGGAGTGAAACTATCAGTGGTAGTGATAGTGAGTCTACACTTGTATTTCAGGTTGGTAGGACAAGGAAAGGAAAGAAGGTTGTATCCTCCCTCTAGTTGGTACCAGAGAACTCAGGGAGTTGGAGCCTCCTTCTGGTTGGCGTGTGTAAATTGGGGGGTCACAACATTCTTTCGATTGGTTCTGTAAAAATCACGGAGTTGGTGCTTTCTTAAGGTTGGTTCCTGTAAATCAGAGAATCATATCCTCCTTTTGGTTGGTGCTGGAGAACTCAAGGAGTTGGTGCTTCCTTCAAATTGGTTCTTATAAATCAGGGAGTTGGTGCCTCCTTCCAGTTAGTGTTGGAGAATTCAAAAGTTGGTTCTCCTATGAACGTATTTTTGATATATATAAGAGATAATTCTATGTTTTTTCTCTCATTTTGGTTTCCACGTAAAGTCTAGTGTATTGTGTATCTGATGTGATGTTGTTGAATGGTATTTCTTTTGGTTATATGCTGGTGACATATTGAACGCATTCATAAATGTAATACTACTAATAAAGTAGGAGATTATATATTGTGATTGAAAGTGGTAAAAAATGTTCATACTCATTCATCCCCCCTCTCAGTGTTCCAATAAAATGTATATTAGTTCTATAAGATCACTTGCATAATGTGAATCCATGGAAGACCTTTACAGGGGTTTGGTACATGATATTAAGGAGGGTTGCATGATTATAGTCTTAGTGACCGAATATCCATGTGGTTATCCATTCTGTATTACAAAGTTTATAAATATTAATAAATAAAATGAAGATGTTATAGCAATTGGAGTTCATTGGTATCCAACAAGTACAAACCCATTTAATGATGTGTATAAGATAGACATGGTAATTATAGAGAAAGAAAGGGTCAAAATAGAACTTGTTTTTCACTGACCTCTTAAAATTAGAGGATGTTGGCATACTTGTCTATTACTTCAATCTGACAAAGAGAGAAACTCTTCGCTCTAGGACCATGGATATTACCAAGAGGTTGCTTCCACAAGAAATAACTACAAGATGGGAGTCTATGAACATAGTCGTAAATATAAAATACTTTTTACATATGAAATTTTGGGCATACTCGGATGGTGCATTCATTTATATTAGAGAAGAATATTGATCATCTATGTTGGGTTTCTTTTGTCACTTGGGTGAGAACAGCAAGGACCCTTTATTGCTTAGTTGGACTTTCTAAACAACACAGAACAATGGTTAGTGGGTTAGTGAACCCACAAGTCAAGAAGCATATATCAAAACAAAAAGAGAATGATTAACGAAGAAAAATAAACTAAAAAACTATGAACAAAGGATGCATGAAATTGAACCCAAAGAGTGGTTACCCAGTAGAGAATGGTATTTTGAAATTGAAATCACCAAGAGGAGAAATGTGGGATTTTGAATCCCCTATTTCTTCTAAGGAAGGGATATTGAATCCCTCAAAGTAGAGTTTCTACTCTCCTATTCTAAATTGCAATGATGAAGAACTCTATGTAAAATCCTTCCAAGAGGTGGGAATATTTCCCTAGCTATAATTACCCAAGATATTCTTAAGAGAATAAATGGCTTCTCCAAGATTATTTGGAAAACATAACAATGCTATGAAATTCTTCTATTTTTGCATAAAATGGCACTCTATTTATAGAATCTTAACAAGGTATTTTATAACTTTCTCCAAGTGTGAATGGGAGGACCCTTTGAGGTACATCCCATATTTTCAATCATCCCAAGGGGAGATTTTGGGTCGATATTGGGGTCTTGTCTTGAATTACATCACCCTGAAAGTGGATGAGGCCCAACCAAATTCATAAATTCATTGTTTCTGCATATATGTGGGTTTATTCATGCACATTTGCACGTACCACGCATACTCTGTATTATTATGAGAAATTTTTTGGTGATAATAGATGCCCAATAACGTGTGAGGTTAGGGGCATATGTATAGAAGAAATACATCAATGTTTCTTTTGCTGACATTTCCATAGCATACAAGATTTGTAACAACTATTGAGATGAACTGTGAGAGTGATCCATTGGAGAAAAAGGGGATTCTAAATGGGAACAATATTCCACAAAAAATGGAAATGAAAAGATATGTACAAAAAAGGCAGGCATGCCACATGTTCATGTCATGAAACCATAAATTAGATGACAAAAAATGAATATTGTTGATGGAGTAGATGTCTACAGTGCCATCGGGGAAATCAAACAATGGAAGATGACGGGTTTTTTTACTGAATAGTCTCTGAATTGAGGTATGAATAACTTGGAGGTACTAATGACCTAGAAAATTCATAGGTCTTCGACCATTACTAACAAGTACAACAGTCGCATAGTAATACCCACCATAGCTTGAAACTTTGTTGAGGTCAAATTTCATGCGGGTCAACAACATCATAAAGTAATGAGGAATCTTTCTATGTTGTCTAAGACTACTTAGCAATAGGGGACCGAGAGCCAAGATACATCCCTCTTCCTTGAAACTTATGTTGACATCAATAGAGAAGGGGCGGGACTGAAAGTTGCAAAGGGATTTTTGACATCGATATGATGAAACAGATATTGGGGGATGAATGGAGGGGGGAAAGGATGAAATGGTGACATGAACGAGATTCAAGAGGTATGTGACTTGAAGAATACCCTTGAATGGGGGTAATTAGAATGATGGAAGAAACGATGAAACACAATCTAGTGTCAGGGGGACAACCAGATATTGGGGAAACTATGTTGAATGTGTGAGGTTATAAAGGAGTGCATGATATGTCAAAATACATAGTTTTGCGACATGTGTGTCGATGATAGTTGGTAAATTTGGGCCATGATATGGATATATTTTCAAATATGGTAAGGAAAGGGTAATTACCCAACCAAGGATGGCATGGGTTGTTGTGTGCCAAGGAAAAATATGCCATCGATTGCAATGGAAAAAATCTACTCTGCTTGTTGGTTTGAAATGTTATTTATACAATGACCAAATAAATAAAGAATGACTGGGTTGAAAGGACACATATAGAAATGGGTGCCTCAATGAAGGGTGGCTTGGCCTCATGGGGTGCAAGTAGGGGAATGTACTTGATGAAGGGTGGGGGCCCCATTGGTGCTTTTATGTACCAGGTGGATATATGGAGGATGAAATTGTAGATGGGAAATTGATGTTGGATGAGATGGATGGTTAATGACAATATAGAGGTGCATTTAATGTAACCAAAAAAATGATGTGTGATTCAATTATGGGGTGGTTATCATGATGATTGGGAATAAGTATGAGGTTCTTACTCTTGGGTCTAATACTACCAGGACTCCCAAGATTGATGGAGAGAAAAACACGAGTGTCAATATGCCAAGGGGAAAATATATGTGAGACAAATCATGGAAGTGAGAATGCTACCGATTGATAATACCTAAATGCAATGGAGGTGATGGAACCAAATAGTCAGGTGTGGGGATCCAAAGTGTAAATGTCGAGGGGTATAATTAGGATATCCAGTTGTTTGCAGTGAGTATGAGTGCATGTCAATTTTGAAAATATACCTAAAGTGGCCATAGGGTGTCCGAGACTAAAGTGATGATTGGTTCACATGATAAGTACTTGTACATACAAAAACCAAATACCTGACATGAAAAATACATGATAAATAAGAATATATGATAGTGATTTGATTATTAATAGATAAGAAACGTGTGTACCTAATTTTGGGGTGCCAAAAACGGTCCTTGGGGATATATAGAAAAATGGACAAAAAAGAATGTTGATGTCTAAAGAGAAGAATCAAGATCTTGATGTTGCGAACAATGTGAGAAATTGATCTTATGATATTTTGAATGGGGGAGTTAATGATTGGGAAAGGGGCATATATATGGGTGTGGGGTCCATAATACATCCTCATTTTTACTTATGTGAGTTGAGGTATGAGAACTGATTTGTGTATGTTTCATAGTGGTACATGGGTACAAGGACTTGGATTCGGCTTGTGAGAGATCCAAGTAAGATGTTAGAACCTATTGCATAGTTTAGTTTTACTTTTGTGGGATTGGGGGTCATACAAATGGCCATAAGTTCATTTTTTTGGGTGGGTAGGAGGGTCTATGCGAGGAAGTGGTTTGCTTCCATGCACTTGTGCACATGATTAATTGCAACAACCACACACCATGTCCACAATTGTGCTGATATTACCCACACACAAATGCATGGATAATAGGGTAATGACCATGTATATGAGTGAAAAGGGTGAGAAGACAACCACACAATATGTGTGTGCATGTATGGAAAACATTTTCTCATATGAGCATGATTGTTTAGAATACAATCGTGTGCATGTGCACGACTGTGTGGTAACAGTCGCGTAGTGCATGCATGACTGTTGCAGGAGGAGGTGCATGAAAGTCACATGTCTATCAAGGTAAAAGTCACATGGAAGTGCGCAACTATAGAGGATAATCTTGGATGTATGGGATGGCTTGGGTTCTACCTTAGTTCTCCAAAAAAATCCATTTCATCATCGACCCTTCCAGTAAATAAGAAGGCTACACCATGCACAGAGTGAAAAGTGCAATCTCACCCGAGATGGTTTATGGGTGACTGCAGGACACAGCTATTTACTATGATGGAAGGTATTTGGGTTCTTATTCTTACTTCTATTTCTACTTAACCATGAATTTTATCATACCATTCATTAGATCTACTATTTCATTCATACTACATACATATTCTAGTGCACGCTATAATTAAAACCATTCATTCATATAACCATTTAACCAAAATTTCAGAGATAATAAAACATTCATACACATTGCAACACAATATTTTACCTTGGTTCACCCCCCTTGGGGCTACATCCACAAAGATCTTCTTTTATTTCTTCTTCTTCATAAAAATAACATTATGTGTATTACATCATAGAATAGTAGAGAGTAGTCAGGTGGAATAGGGTTGCACCAAGCTCCACAACTTGTGACCTAACCCTCAGTTACATTTCCATATTAACTCCATCTTAGCTCCATACCTCTCAACAAAGATTCAGACACAAAATGGACTCCAAAATAGGCTCTTTACACCAAAAATATGATATCAAAGACACATACCTAGATACCTCAACCTACCTCATACATCTTATATTTATACTAAAAAAATGGGTTGAAAACCCTTAAAATATGATTCCAAAAGCTAACCCTAACATGGCTAGTTTTTTCCACATCTACGTTGGATTTCCACAATTCTTGTCGCACGCTCTATTTTTCCACAAAACATGGCATCTTCTCCTTCTTGATCCCATCTGCTTCATTTTCTGCATTTACTCCCAAAAATGTCTGCTACAATAGGCCCCCAACACTAACATGTGTCTCGTCCCAAGCCACTTAGACTAAGTTCACTTGTTTTTGTGCTACCTCTAGTGCATGAAACTTCCTTGCTACCTCTATCACTTTCTCCTTAGCATGTCCACTCTTTTATTTTGAGTATCTCCACATCCTACATTGTCGTGTGCTCTTTCATCACTTCCTTTATTTCTGCATGTACCTGTGCTAGTATTCCTTTATTTGTTTTCATTTATTCTATCATTATTTTAGCCTCTTGTTGAAATGGCTCCAACTAAGTCTGCCTTGCTTGTTTTTCTTCTTGTGTGGTATTTACCTCTGCTTGCAGGTTTTTCATTTCTTGCACAACCCTTATTCTCATGGATATGGACATTGTATTTTTCTTATTCTTTAAGTTCTGAACTACAACTCTCAAATTTTCTTTTCTCTGATCCATCTATTGGATCCTATCATCTTCTTCTAGGATGATCCAAATGTTCACAATACTATCATACAATTCCGCGACTTATTTTTCTTCCTGCGCTATGTTATATATATATATATATATATATATATATATATATATATATATATATATATATATATATATATATATGAAGTAGCAGCCTACTCTCTTTGTTCCCTCACCTCTAGGGGTGTGCTTGGAGTAATTTTTTCTATAACTCTATTATCTCTTGCTTTTATCTCTCCATGGTCTACACAATCTTTTTTATATTTTCTTTTGATGTGACCTCTAGTTCCTAGGCATAGACTCATATGCTACTATATACTTATGCAAGTTTCTTCTCTATTTTATACATGCATTGTTTCTCCTCCTCATTCTCCATTGTGATTTGATCACAATTGAATTGCAATATCTCCTTAACCTCCTTTCTGATCTCTAAGTTAGTGGCATCCGCTCTAGATATAGACTGGATTTCCTGCATCACACTTGCTTGTAACCCATATAACTCCTTTATAGGTATGTGTGTCAACACTAACTCAAGATGTTCTATGTATTTCATCTATTTTTGTGTTGTGTTATCATATACTTCCAACATGTCCTTCATGAACATAAACCTATAATTTCCCTTTACTAATGTTTGTATTGTCTCTCTTTGTTCTTTCTGGACTGGTGCTTTCGTGATTTTTCTTTCTATTGTTTTGTAGGAAGATGCATTGTACTTGTCTTCAACATTTGTAGGATGACATGAACTTATAATAAGATATCCATAATTTCTTATCTATGTACCTTTGTTGCAAGTACTACATTTTCCCCTCTATCTTCGACCTTATCTGTGACGATTTTTGCATTGTCTTCTATGATAATCAGTACTAGGGGATTATTTTGGTACTTCATTTTATTTCTCATTTCCCCTCCTATGTTTATGTCCTCTTCTTGGTTGGGGTTGACATCTATGCCTCAGTTTTCTTATTTTCTATTTGGTCACCATGTACCTCCTTCTTCTGAGAGTGATCTCCCTTTACATGTTCCCCTTTCACTTATGTCCTTGACACAATGTCATTCTTCCTTGTATTCTTTACTTTTTCACTACTTCCTAAGGTTTGACTATGCTCTACATCCTTCCTTGTTTTTCTGCGAGACTTCTTGTCTTCTTTGATGGGCCTTACTTTTCTTGTTCCTTAGGTTTTTTTATTTTCTTTTGTGTTTCTAGAACTTTACACTATGCGGGCCAATCATTTAATATCAATTCTACTTCCTCCCGCATTGTTCATTACCTCATTTTGAGCTACTTCTTCTTTGGATCTCTTCTAGCCCGAATCCACATGTGGTGTCTTGAAGCCTTAAAGATAGAAATTTCTTTGTTCTCCTTGACTACTTCGATAAGAATTATCCATATGTTAGGTTTCTTCTACTGCATATATTCTAGGAACATTGGAAATATTGCATAATTCCCCTATTGGTTCTTAGTGTCTTTTTCCTCCCATAAGGTTGTATACCGTGATGCAAAGCATTTCCCTCTTTTATCCACAAAGGTTGTGAATTTTGGTTCCAGCCAGCCTACCAATTCTCTCAATATCAATAGCTAAGAGTGATGGAATTTTGTTCCATTATCTTATGCATCCATGTAGTCTATCAAAAATTGGTTCAATAAATAGGGTGCCTATCTTAACATTATGCCCTTTGAGCATTGTGCAACTGCTGCAATGACTCATGCCAAGGCCTCTTACTTTATATACTTCCTCAAGAGTTTGCAAGCCATGATTTTGGTGGAAAACGTTGTCACATGATCGTTGATGTCCTTTATCATTATGCCCATGGTTCCCCTATTGGTCTCAAAGTGCGCTTTAAATTCTTCTACAATATTCATGTCCCTTGCTTCGTTGTCCAAGTGATCCTCCAGTTTTACGAAAATAGTTTGAAACCCTGTGATCTTTGCTATGAGGTCAACATCTATATGGACCATCCTATCCATCCATAGGATTCCTCCATGTACCCTTGCTAACAATTGTTTCATGCAATGGTTGACGTTCTTACCATGCCCAAAATGTGGTATCTCCAACAAATCATAATACTCGTGTTATATAGTCATGTGATCCTCTACGTAGGATCCAAAATTGGTTTTCCTGAGGGTCATCCCTCCTCATTGTTTTCTAGATAAATTTCTTACGTGAGGTAAGGAAACTTTTTCATTCTTGTTACATCATGATCTGCATACTTCAATTTTTCCACTTTCCCTAGAATTTCTTCAACTACAACTACAACATCTGGGATATGGGGTAGCATGATATTTGTTGTGGTTTGTTTGCTTGGAGCTCCTGGTGTTTTCCTATTCCGACCCATGGATGGTTTTTTTTTGTAAGTTATTCCTTGACTTCTTCTTTTTCTTCATCTTCTATTTATTATTGGCCTGTAATATTTTTTATGAGGACTTCTTCTTCAAAGGCTTCCTATTTCCTTTTGTCTATTCCCTCTGCTTCTACAAGGTTTTCAAGATTAGGGTTTCCTCTGTTGTTAGGGTTTTATGAATGTC
The DNA here is from genome assembly GCA_900067695.1 of Picea abies. Classification (NCBI taxonomy): domain Eukaryota; kingdom Viridiplantae; phylum Streptophyta; class Pinopsida; order Pinales; family Pinaceae; genus Picea; species Picea abies. The sequence goes on from CBVK0102797886.1 coordinate 17,631, forward strand.
TTGCGCTCTAATCCACTTTCACTTCTTCTGTGGTTTATTTTTGTTCTTATACCCTTGCTGGACTGAGGGATTCAGTCTCTGACGTTGTAACATCCTCCAACTCCATGAAACTTTTTGGTTCTACCATTCTTTCCTTCTTCCTCCATGATTGTCGGATTACCCTTACAAATCATCTAGGAGTGACAACCTTAGGGCATGCCATATTGCTTTCCTTGCATGTGAATTATTCTCTTTCTTGCTCAATCACCCTCTATTTCTTCTCTTAATTTCTCTATTGCTCAGAAATCACGAAGTGTTGAAGTCTTTTGAGATTTCCCCTTTTTATAGACTTTGTCATTAATGCTTTGATGCATCTGTTCTTTTTCGTTCATCTGTTTTCCACTTTTTCGATCATTATTTGTCCCATCATGTGAAGTTTATTTTCCCTACATGTAGTATTATGAATTATGTTGCACCAATATTTTTTCAGTTGCATGTTTTCATTATCAACTATCTATCTATCACTTATTCCTCTAACCACTTATTTTTGGTTTTTCTTTCTTTTTCTACTTTTCTCTTCCTTTTTATTCTTTTAGCTCCTACTATTTACAATATGTACAAGTATACTTGTTTTGTTGCAAATACTAAAGGTTAGTGGGTCGATTGCCCCAATATAATTTCAGTTGACTACCATTCACCAGTCCTTGAACTTCCTTTTCCTGCTAAGTCTTGCAGTTGTACCGCACCTCCATCTGTGATATAATTTATCTGATATGGCCCTAGCCAATGCCTTATAAGCTTCCCTAGGTGTTGAAAATGATTAGTTTCATAGATGAGAACCATATATTGTTCCTTAAAAATATTCTTCTTGACATGTTTGTCATGCCACGCTTTATCATTTTCTTTTTGTACCTCCTGATGCAAACCTGATATGATTATTTATTCGTCCAATTCCCTCAATTGGGACAATGTTTCCTATGTTGTGCCCCTTTCTATGATGAAAACCCCCAGCACCTCTTAGGGCTCACGAGACCTCCCAGTCTAGGATCATTCACATTAGGGATTTGAATTAGCTATCGGGATCCTGCTAAACCCTTGAAACTATGTGCCACATGCCTTATTTCTCTTCCCTATGCACAAATTTTCGTTCACGAGGGTCTTAATACTCAAACAGATTCTTCCATGTGACCTCAGGCCAATTCTGTGGGCCAGAACCCTTGAATGGAGGGAACTACAATACTTTGGAAACCCAGGCTTTGAGAGTCCCAACCCAAGAACTATACAAGTATCCTGAATTTGCAAACTCCAAATTCATGAATTGGATGGTTGGTTCTCGCCTTAGATCAACGATGGATATATAATTTGTGCTCCGAGCTTGGGATCATTTCACAACTCAATACCTCAGATCCTCCGAAGTATCGGACTAGAAAAATCACAAATGGGTGTTATCAATGGTCCACATGTCCTCGTAGATGGATGAGTGAGATCTAATCTGACCTTTGGGAGCTCTCAACCCAAACAAATTTACACTAAGCTTCCTCCAGAGTACCAGATCTCTGGATTCTGAATTTTGTTGACACGTGGCTCTTTTCACCAATGGCTAGGATTCCTTTCAGTCTTTGAAACTTTAGGAGTTCTTCACACTTTCAATATGACACCTCCAAATCGTCGGAGAGTTGAAATTCCAAACGACACCAGATCTATGGACACGAGTCCTCACAAATGGATGGTCCAGATTTACTTCGGATCTCGGGACTTTAGGAAACTTGTCTCATATTCAATAGTTACATGAATACCTCTGAATATGTTAAGTCTGAAAGACTTCAAGGGTTATCATCTGTGATACTTTCCCATATATAAAAACTAGGAAAGATATGGCTCCTCCAGCAGATCTCGTACGCTCAACCTTCAAAATCAAATATTCCTTCCTCTAAATATTTTTTTTTCACTATCCCTCCTAATATTTATCACTCAAAGTGATTTTAGACTTCCGTGCATGCCTTGCACTCTCTGAAAACTTCAATATTTTTCGAAAATCCTCTTTTTCACTCCTTGTTCTTGTCTTGAATTAAGACTCTTTCAACACTTGGATAAGTGTTGGCCCTGTGCATACCTTGCACGGGTGTGTTTGAGCTTTTATACTCCACTGAGTATATGTGCACCCCTTGCACTCACTATGAAAAATTTGTGTTATCTCTCCTGAGATACTGAGTCTAAATATGAATCTTCCTTTCATGGCTACTGTGCACTCCTTGCACCAGTATTTCAGAACAAAAACAATTGAAACTTATAGAAAATTACAAGTTTATTCAATTAACCATGAAATGCATGCACATGCATAAAAAAAGAAGAAGAAGAAAACATAACATTACCCAATTAACTCATAGATATGAAAACTGAAATCTTGAAAACAGTGCTCCTCTATTATATTCCTTCATCAAAGCATTTACAATTTTCTCAACAACAACTCTCTTCAGTAGAAAATCACAATTCTCAATAGCCTCATTTGGGCATAGATTACATACATTTATACATGGAGAGGATTCTCTTTCCTTCCTTCCAAATACATTATTTCTTTCACATCATAATCAAAGAATTCTACCACTAAGGCTTATTACAATTAAATGAGCATTTACAATATAGATATGAGTCGATGCTCAAAATATGTACAATCCCTTAGGCATTAAATAAATTACAACATCATGCGATCTACCCATGGTCTAGAGTTGGTTTCCATAGTGCATGCTTTAAAAATTTGGAGGCGTTACCTCTTTGGTAGGAGGTTTGTACTTATGACAGACCATTGTGGGTTGAGGCACATGTTTGATCAACCAAAACTCAATGCCAGGCAAGTTAGGTGGATGGCTCTCCTTAGTGAGTTTGATTTTGAAATCAAACACCTCAAAGGAAAGGAAAATAGGGTGGTTGATGCCCTTAGCATAAGTGTGAAAACAATTCACCTGGTAGCGGTATGCACTTGTGAAACTGATATCAAGGAGAGGGTCAGAAATATGCAAGAGACGGATGCATTTTTCAAGACCGTGACATCATAACTAAAGAAAGAACCCACAAGGATAAAGTATGAAGGTTATCAGATTCTTGATGAAGGCCTGCTGACCTACAAAAACATATTGTATAATCCAAGTTGTGACGACTTGAAGAGGTTCATAATGGATGAACTACATAAGAGACCATATATTGGTCACCCAGGATATCAGAAAATGATCACGGCCACTAGGAAACAATTCTATTGGCCTAGAACGGCCACTAGGAAACAATTCTATTGGCCTAGATTGAAAAAGGACATAGTTGATTATCTAGCTAAGTGTCTAGAATACTAGCAAGTTAAGGTAGAACACCAGCACCCAGCAGGGTTGTAACAGCCTCTACCAATTCTAGAATGGAAATGGGAAACCATATCCATGGATTTCATCACTCGATTACCAAAATCAACCAAGAAGAATAATGCCATCATGGTAGTGGTGGACAAATTAAGCAAGTCTTCTCACTTCATTCATGTCAAGTCAACTTTCAAGGAAATAGATATTGCCAACATCTTCATGAAGGGGATATTCAAACTGCATGTCTTTCCTAGGGATATTGTGTCTGAAAGGGATACAAAATTCACTTCAAGATTTTGGAAATCCTTGATGGTTGGTTTTTAGACAAAATTGTTGTTTAGCACAGCCTATGACCCCAAAATTGATGGACAGACAAAAAGAGTAAGCTAAATATTAGAAGACATGTTAAGGATGCATGTAATGCATCAGCCTAAAAAGTGGGAAGACTACCTGCCATTGGTAGAATTTGCCTACAACAACAGTTATCAAGAGTCATTGAAGATGAGCCCTTTTGAAGCCCTCTATGGTAGACAGTGAAATATTCCAATTAGTTGGAGTAATCTAGTGGATAGAATTACAATCGGGTCAGACATGATGAAAGAAATGGAACAACAAGTGATTCAGATAAAACAAAATCTGAAAATTTCATAGGATAGACAGAAGAGCTACGCCGATAGAAAGAGAACTCTCAGAGAGTTCAAGACAAGAGACCATGTCTATCTCAGAGTTAGGCTCAGGAAGAGTTCCCTAAGAATGGGAGATTGTGCCAAGATGGCACCTCGGTATTGTGGAGCCTTTGAAGTATTAGATAGAGTGGGACATGTAGCCTACAGGATAGCACTCCCTCCCATATTAAAGGAACATAATGTTTTCCATGTTTCATTATTGAAGAAATATGTACATGATTCTAATCACATAATTTACTGTTTTGTGATCCAGGTGGAGTCGGAGGGAGAATTCCTTCCAGAACCTCTATGCATACTAGATAGGAAGGAAACCTTACTCAAGAACTAAACCACTGCACAGGTCAAGGTGCATTGGAAACACTTTGTCCCATGTGAGGCTACGTGGGAAATGGAGGATGCCATGAGACAAGCATATCCATTCTTGTTCACTTCTATATATACAAAGCATCTTGACAGAGAGAACATCAAGGACGATGTTCCTTTAAGGGGGAGGGAATTGTAACACCCTATTTCCCCTAGTTTGTAAATATAACTATAATGGCCAAGAGACTATGGAAAACTCAATATGTGTGAATGTTTGATTTGATGGACCTTTCTATAAAAGGTCAATGAATGTAAATTATGTTATTTACTAGAAAATGGATAAGTGTTGCATGACTACTGGAAGGGTGGTGTAATAAGAGAGACCATGGATGCTACGAAAATAGATGGTGAAGGGGACTAGGAATGGTTGCATTAACCTCCACCAAACCAGTACCTTACTAGATTTAATTGCTCAGGACTAGAATAGTCCTCTGACCCATAAATGAAATACAGTCAGGATGGTAGGTGGGATGACCTCCTCAAGAGTTAATGAGGGGATGGGGAAGAGCACTCATCTGTAAGGCTTTTAAACTTGACCACAGATTGACAATTCGAGCCACACACAATATTGCTAAGGAAGGAAAGAAAGGAAGGTGTGGTGGGTAGAGGGAGACTTGTGAAGAGTGCAGAGATGAGAGGCTAATCTCTCGAGTTCAAGGAAGAACTAAGGAATGAGTGTTCTGGTCGCAGGGAGATGGATAACGGGGTTGTGATACAAGTTGATAAACAAGGATGGTCCTCCTTTCTTGGTATCGTGTAAACCATTGCCAAGATCCTACGAGAGGAGGAGAGTAACCTTCGTCCCTACTATCGCTGAGTCGGAAGAAAGGATTTTATCACAGAGCATCATGGTCTAGCTCGAGGGTGGCTAGTGGTAAATCTGTTAGGAGTGATTGAGCCTATGGTTGGGTGGAAACAATCACCGCTTTCAACAGTCACCTCATGTTATATGGTTCTGATAAGTATTTTCCTTGTTTTATGTATTGAACTGGAATACTTGATGAATGCATGGATTTATATATATGTGTGTATTTATAATTGGTTTCTGTATGGAATGGCCATGATATGTGTATGCACTCATCTCCTAGTGAAATTATGCTTCTGACTAGTAGTTTGTATGTCCCTACTTATGTAATATCCCCAAGGATGAGCCCAGTTATATTATGTATTGTAAACATGTTTTATAGGATAGTGAGCCGAGTGTTGATAAGTTGGCGGGCTTATGTGTTTATTAGGCCAGAGAGCCTAAGTGTTAAGGGCCAATAGCCCGATTTTGTATATGTAATTATGAAGATCATTAATAAAATATAAACATCGTTGCGTGCAGACCGACCATGAAGAAA
>CBVK0102797923.1:0-11043 GCA_900067695.1 Picea abies
AATAGGGGTGCCTATTAAGTTTAACCCCTATAACGAGCCCAAACATAACTATTACTCCTGGTTTCTTGGGAATCAACATGGATTTATCTGGCTCGTCTTCAAAAATGGCCCACTTTTTACCAATATGTTCTAAGTAATTAAAAGTAAAATTGTTCCATAAAGTTTCACTCTATTATCTTGAAAAAAAAATTATTTTAAATGTGTCTTTGACTCTAAGAAGTAAAGATGCATCATCTTTGCATAATACATCTGTCACACCTCTAATCCCAGGAAATAGTGCATCAAACCCAAATCCTTCATTTCAAACTCTGAAGTGAGCTTCCTCTTGCACCCATATATGATCTTCTCATCCCCTATAAGAAACAACTCGTCCACATATAGGACCAAAATCAATGGGAAACCATTTTCAACCTTGTAGAAAAGGTTGGGATCTTAATCACTCTTGGTAAACCCCAACCTCATAAGATAAATATCTATTCTGGCATATCATGCCCTGGGTGCCTGTTTAATCCCATACAGATCCTTCTTCAATTTGCAAACATTGGACTCCTTACCATGGATAAAAAAAACATGTGGTTGCTCTATGTACACATCTTCTTCAATTACACCATTCAAGAAATTAGTATTGACATCCATATGGTGTAATTTCCATCCCATCACGGAAGAAATAACAATAATCAATATGATGGAAGTGTACTTTGCTACTGGAGCAAATGTCTCATCATAATCTTCTCCCTCTCTCTTGGAGAACCCCATATGCAGCATGCTTAATCTTGTAGATCCACTTGGAAGTCACTATTCACTTCCCCTATGGTCTCAGAACCACTTCCCACACATCATTCTTCATGATGGAATGATACTCCTCCATCATGGCATCCTTCCATAATTGTTGCTTAGAAGCTTCCTCAAAAGTGAAAGGTTCTAAATCAATGATTTTACTCATCATTTCCACATCACTGAAAAACTTGTGTGGTCTTTTTCTCTCTCTAAAGGAGCCTTTGGGAGTTGCATGTCCTTCAGCTTCCTGCAAATTGTTCCAGAGCCAAGCTGGTCTCTTTCTGGTAAGCGTGGCTTCTCTGGGTGGATCTACACATCTCTCTAGCTCTATTGTCTAAATATGATCTTCTAGAATGTGTTCCTCTAGAGTAGAGTAAATCATAATTGCATCCCTTGGAGCCTCCTACTCTTGTCAGTCCTCATCCATGTGAGACTCCCTAGATTTTCTGAAGGCTTCATCTTCATCAAATGTCACATCTCGACTAATTTCAATATGTCTCTGTCAGTGAATGTATATTCTATAAGCCTTTGAAGTCTCACTATATCCAACGAAGGTGCCCTTATTTCCTGAAGGATCCAAATTTGTTCTATGTTCCTTGGGAACATGTATGTATATACAATGGACATCTGAATATCCTCAATTGGATGAATTATGGCTTCTTTCCAGTGAATACTTCTTCTGGTGCCTTATTCCCCAATATATTATGAGGACTTCTATTCCAGACATACACGGTTGTACTGGATTCTTCTGTCCACAAATGTATGGGTAAGTCCTGGTAATGGATCATCGCTTTAGATGCTTCTACAATCGATCTGTTCTTTATCTCTCCAATCCCATTCTGCTAGGGGTTGTAGGGAGTTGTAAACTCCCTCTTAATCCCTGCTTCTATGCAAAAGTATTTAACCTCATTTGAGGTGTATTCACCTCAATTATCTAACCTTGAGATATTAATCTTTCTTCCAGAGAGATTTTCAACTAAATCTTTAAATTCTTGAAACTTACTGAAATCTTCATCTTTCGTTTTCATGAAATTGATCCATGTCTTACGTGAGTAATCATCAACGAAAATGACGTAGTACAAAAAATTACTTAGAGAGGGTACCGTCATTTGTTCACATACATATGAATGTATGATGTCCAAGATACCCTTGGATATATTTTCAATGCTTGAAAAGCTTCCCTTGGAATTCTTTCCAAGTGTGCACCCTTTGCAAACTCCATCATATTCTACTTACATATCTGGTAGACCTGTAACCATTATTCTCAGAACATGTAGTGCTCTATAATTTAGGTGAGCAAGCCTTCGATGCCATAGCTCACTGCAGCTAGTACTATTTTGTACAAGGGATTTTTCTTGGTTTCCTTTCAATTTTTACAATCCTCCCTCTCGGACACCAATCACGATAGCATAGTCTATGGTTTAACTCTTGGGCCATAGAAGAAATTGGTCATTCACAAAATATACCCTAAAACATTTATCTTCTAAAGAAGAAATAGAAAGAAGATTCTTCTTCAAGCCTTGTACAAACAATACATTGTCCTTGATTGAGTCTCTCAAGATCCTCTTGGCCTTGATCTCATTCTTCTTGAATTTTTCTTTGGCATCTTCTCCTTCTAGTTATGAGATGACTTTATTGACATGATCCAGTAGCTCATTCTCTTCTAGAATGAGGAGTACCCTATGCTTCCACAATCTGAAGTTGTCTTCTCAATCCAGTCTATCTTCAACTCTCATATTGGTAATCATTTTTGCTGGTAGAAACCCTAAGATTGAAAAATCGCAAAATTTCAAACTTCACCAAACTACAATATGAGTGTTGCAGTGAGTGCACTAGGGTTAGGCGAGTTTATATGAAGTAGAATTAGCCCCAATGACTTGGAAAAATTCCTCAATGAGCTTGAAAAAAGAATTGTGCAACTGCAAATCTCAAGATCTTTCCTTCTAGATGTTAGATTATCTTGAAGATAACCATCTCTAACACCCTCTTACATTTTCTTAATATTCAGAGAAATAGATTAACCAGTGTATTTAGATATTCTTTTACATTAACAATCATATACCATGTACTAAAAATATGAGGAGTGTAAAAAATCACAAGAAGACACGGAAAGTTATCCTGGGAAAAACCCAACCAACCTTTTTTAGATAGATTCCATCCAATAATATAATCCAACCATGAAGAAGCTCTCAAGATAAATATATAATGAAGAAACCCTAATACATGGATAGCGCACCAAATAGCTACAACAACAACACCATACAAGTTAACACACTTCTTCCAAGAGAGATCACACAAGAGAAACCACCACCAAGAATAACCAAGAACTCCAGTTGTTGCAGAGCTACGTTTTCCTTCCTTGCCCCAGACTTGCACCTTATTATTGAGTGAGATATGAGTGAGTGAGAGTGTCCAAATGAGCAATATGTCTCCCTATTTATAGTCTTCAAGTCACTTTAGATGAGGCCGACTTCTTCTATGGAAAATTCTATTTCTCTTTTATTATTTTCCTATGGGCCGACTTCTCTTCCAAGGTGTTCTTCCTTTGTTCAATGGTCTTACTTTAACTTCTGGAATCTTCTTCTCTTCTAAAAAATGTTGTCCAGGAGGAAAATACCTCTCGTTCCTACCAAAACATCAACATGACTGACAATTGGCCTTCATTGTCATTGACAAATGTAACATGCCAATGCTTCAGTTCTTCTTTAGGAAACTCGTCCAAGTTGTCGAAGTCACTAGCCAATGAAGTGTTTATTGTGGCCAAGTCACTATTAATCTCTTCTTTGGTGATCATCATTGAATTTTTTAAAAGTTGTGGACCTTGCATTTCTTTAACATCGTCAGGTACTTTTAAAATAACATCGCCTCTCCTTTCATGGATTTTTTCGCAAGAAACAATTACATGCTACATTATTTTTATTCGTTGTTCTCAACCTTCCTTTATTTGATTTATTATACCGCTATTAGTTAGTCCCTTCGGATTTCTTTGATAGTCACTAGTACTAGACACCCGTGCAAAAAAAGTGTTTAGCTCATTTTTGCAGTAGGCTTCATCATGTTGCAAGTTTCTTTGCAAATCTCCAATAAAATTGAAGCCCTTTGTGAAAGATCATGTAGACTTGCACTAACTTCCCACACCTATCTGATTATATCAAGTCTTCTGTTAATGTTATCAATGACATAGATTCTGATTCCATTCAACAATTGCAAGGCCTTCGTGATTGGTCTTGAGATTGTTGTAGTACTTGGAGGAGTCTGTTCTGCTAAAATTATAGCCAGTGACTGTGAAAACAATGATCTGGGACTCATTGTGTCTTCAAGTTCACTTATTATTTTCTTCAACTTAATGGTTTTCAATTCCTGTTCAGAAATTGAATCTGCAATAACGTCCCTTATGGAGCGATGTATTTCCATGAGTTCAGACATCCAACTTCTGATACATCGATGATGGACCTTAATTTTTGAACTACTTTTTATTTTATTTTTGAAACTGACCCTTTCTATATGCAACTTATTTTTCATGCCTCTTGTATTGAGTGTTGTGTAGTGTTAAGGATTAGTTGTCAAAGAAAATTGGTTTCTCTGTTGCAAGATGCTATGTAATTTCTTGGCTTTCAACAATTCTGTAGGCTACCTAGTCGGGTAGATTTGTGCTCTCGACTTCCATGTAGTTAACATTTCTTGGGTTTGTTGTATCTTGGTAATTGTCTATGTTTGACGTCCATTTATTTTTTTGATGCAACACTATATGTGAGTGTTCAAGATTTGTATGAAGTGGTTTCTCACCATTGTCATCTCCACCAGATCTGTCATTATTTTCTTGTTTGTTTATCTTATGTTCTATGTTATTTGGTTAAGAGAGCATCTTTTATGTGGCTGGAGATTGGAGGAGGACTATACATCAAGACTGGTCTCAACCCTTTCCCTTGGTTTACCCTGGATTTTGGTATTTGACTTTATTTCTATTAACAAGTCATCATGGCATGCATTTTGTTTTTCCTTTTTTGATGAGTTCTGAGGATTTTCTTCATCAAATCTTGTAAAAGGATTGTTGTACCTTATCAATTCTAAATGTTGAGAGAATAGACCATTGGGCTCAAAACCCTTTATTGGCTCTGCTTCTTTTAGATTAAACATATTAAGTGTCTTTGAGACTTATTTTAGATGGGCTAGATTCTTGATCATTGTATCCCCAAATCGAAGTGGAAATGTAATGAATTGTTTGTTTTTATCTTTTTGTCAAATAGAGTACATCAGGATTTATATTGGCAACACACTTCTGCAACAAAATATCTATCGTGGAGAAATATAGGGAGTAGATGCGAGTTTTTTTGACAGCCATACAAGCGAATGTGCGTGTGGCTTTGTTCTTGAATGCAAATGCCCTTTTCCTTAAGAAAATATTCAGCTTCCTGGGTTATTCTCTTGGGCTCTACCCCAACCAATATTCGTTTGAACTCTTTAACAAACTTATCTTAGAAATGCAAAAATTGAATGATGCTCCATGTTTATATAGAATTATATTCGTTTGAACTCTTTAACAAACTTATCTTAGAAATGCAAAAATTGAATGATGCTCCATGTTTATATAGAATTGGGTACCATAAATGAATTGGTTTATTGTGTATATTAACAGTTGTGCTGACAAGGATACTATAAAATAAGTTGCAAAAGACAATTGCAAATACCAAATATACGGCAATCAAAAACCTTTTAGTGTTGAAGTAATTACTTAACTGGAAAAAAAAAAGTTCATTTGATATGACCTTTTCCCAATCAAACAAGGCATCCTTGCGAAACAAAAAATTACAGTCCATATAGAGCTGGCCTGGGTATGTGTGAAGTCGACTAGCGGCCAACGACATGGACGAAAAACCATGAAAAGTCCCAATATGGTTCTTGTAGAAAAGTTATATCGATTCTTGAAAGGTCAGTCGAGATGTTTTCAGAAGGTAGCATAAATTATTTCAATAGATTGGAGCCCCCTTCTTGAGAAGCCAGAAAAGCGCCTGCATCCACAAGGTGAAGTGTTTTATTTGTAGAGGGAAGATAAATCATTTTATTGAATAGTATGGGAGTAACCATGCCTAGATTCTTTGTTTTTTTTGTTACTTTAATCATCCTTTTCCTTGAGTTGAACCTTAGAGAACCTGAGTCACGAGTTATTTGAAGTCGAATACTTAAGGGACACAACCAACATTGACTAGACCTATGGTTCGGAGTTTGTCATTTTTCTTTCCTTACGGTGTCTTGTTTAAGAACCACTGGTAGGAGGCAGACCAATGGAAATTCATGTCTTCCTTGGCTAGTGAATTAATAGTATCGCTGCAAAAGGATTCTTTGCTTTGTCTATTTGCCATAGTGTTGTTTTTCTAGTGAACCTTGGTTTAGGAGAACCTTGTAAACAATATATTAGCGAGGTGCAACTTCTTTAAAGGGAATGAATGGGAGATATTCACCAGAAGAGAATTTCCACACATATGAACTATATATGTTTCAAACAAAGGTAATCATTAGTAGGAACCATTATCTAGGTCTTAGAAAAGCAAGACATTTGCCTTGCATGAAGTCTATTACCTACTCCCCTTCTTTGTTGCCAAATCCTAGAAAATCACGGTGGAATAAATGCTTCAGGTATTGTGCAGAGGTCATGGATTGTCAGAATATTTGTTGTGAAACTATTGATTTTACAAATGGCGGTAAGTGTGACAGGTATGGTTGTCATGCTTTTACTAAAACGTCTTTTCTACAAGTAAGTTAGTCACAGAGTATGGGTAGCCATGAATAAAAAGCATACTTTATAAAACCAACCCATTACATAACTTCATGATTTATAGCCAAACCCAACCCATTATATAGCTCTTCTATGTTGTTCTGTAATCTTCTTTTAATGCAATACATTGTGTGCTCTTCTCCATTCTTCTTTTAATAAAAAGGACTTATTGTGTTACTACAAGTTGCTTCCTTTCTATGATTCAATCTGCCATTTGTTGTTGTGGTATGGAAGTTGAGATTGCAGAGTACCTTTATAGTGTTCAAAGACTTCTGCAATATGTTAATTGTTTTTCCCTAGTTTAGAAGTTGGAATACCTGAATTGTAATTTCATCCCTCTAAGAAATAACGCCCATCATCCAACATCTCAATTATGTGCGTCTGAACATGTTATGATCTTGTTCTCTGAAATTATGAAAATATTATTATCTTATTCTCTGAAATTATATTATCAGAAAAGTTTTTATAATTTCTTCATAGTCCAAACCTCTTTGCTTTTTTTAATATATTTTAGCAAATTTGTGCAGAGTGGCATATTTGTTAGAGAGTTTGTGTGATGTTTTTACATTCCTGTGATATTTGTAATGTGTTGCACCAACATAATTCATTTTAAGGTCATAAATTCAATTTAAGGTGATCCATTAAGGAAAAATAATTCAGTGTAAGGTCATAAATTCATTTTAAGGTGATCCATTAAGTAAAGAAAGAAAAAGCACAATTCAAGATGTAGATTTCGATTTTTTTTTGGTTTATATGTATGGTTGAATAAATATGGAGATTTGCAGCTTACTGTATTTTTTTTTTCATTTTTAAATAGGAGAGAAAACATTGCCATGGTTTTATATTGGCTATAACTTAGAACATAACCCCAACCCACTACATAACTCCATGCTTTATAACTTTTCTGTGGGGCTTATTGGCTTCTTGATTTCGTTGTTACACTTTCTTGATTCCACGTCCTTCTGGCATGCTCTCGAATGTTCCAGATATTTTTGTTCCTTTTCCAAACTAACTCATCACTATTTTTCCTTTCTAGTGCAGTGGCAGTTATCTTTCCACCACTTAGATCCACTATCAGTGTGCTATATTGTTCTGTAAAACCTTTATACATTTGCAAAACTTCACGATCTTCAAAACTAAGGGCCCAGCAGGTTGAAGAGGAAGGTATTCGAAAGATCGAACAGGGAAATGGGGAAGAGTTTGAATGATGTGTTCATGCATGGGATATACCTTCCAACTCACATGGTGGAATACATGACATGGGTATGTAGTATTCCAGAGTCAATGCAAGGATGCATTTTGTGGATGTGGCCATGGGTATTGGCACATCGGGTTGTTGATAATGTATGATTTCATTATGAAAAGTTTGGTATGTTACACAATGCATGTGCAAAAAATGATGGTTTCATTCCATTTAATATGAATAATAGTTGGAAGTGATTGAATTTTAGAATAACATAATTATGAAATCACTTCATGGATTGATTACAAATGCTACAATGAAATGATAATGTACATGAATACTGACAATTGGTTCGGCTAAACAAAAGTTGAGAAAATAGTAGGAAAAATGATCTTGGATATGGCAATGGTTTAATCCCATAAGGAAGACCGGTGCCTATTTTGGCAAGAGCCAATTTTTTGAGAAGAAATCTCATGCTTGGGAAACTTGATTTCCTATATGAAACAGATTTGGAAAATTGATAAATGAATTTCTATGATAATATATCATGATGACAATATGTGTGTGACATAGATGTGATGATGGCTATTAAATCTAGAAAAATCGAGAAGAAGGCTATTGTTACAACATTGGAACCCTATGATTTCCACAAGTTACAAATTTCCAGTGAGGGTCTGGTAGTGAGTTGGTGCTCCCCTTGCGCAAGAATACCTTGGAAAATGATGGATCGCCCAAGGGACTGTGTAGTGGTGAAAGGGATGCTTGATCCTCAAGGGTGAGTATGGAAAGGGGAGGGAAAACAAGAATGCATATGACATGGTATATGGGATCACGAGAGTGTGTCAGAAAAGAAAAGTGAGCTAAGTTTTTTCCATGGCTACTTGTGAAATAGAGCAGCAACCATATGAATAAGTGATCATATTTATTGTGTTAATTATGTTGAAAGAATTGTGTTAAGTTGTTGTCCAGGAGGCACCATTGCAACTATTTTAAAGTTGGAGATTCCATTATCACAGCTGGAGTTCAGAGACTTCCTATCTGACCTTGTGATGGAACCTTGGAAGGGAAGTTGTACATCCTGAGGGACTACGATGCAGAGAAGGGGGTACACTTCCTTTGGTTGTGCGAATTGAGGGGAATGAGAGTTTGTTGGTTGGAATTGTTGTGTTAATTAACAAAGTATGAAAGATATTGCAGCTAGATCCATAGGAAAGCGGTGTAGGATGTGAATAATGAGAGACCGTTGGTTGGAATTGTTGCCATAATGATGAATTATGAAATTATCTTGCACGTTTTGGGCCAATATCCTACATATCTATGGTTTTTGAGCTAGAGTGCATATGTATGTATATTTTTTGGGTCGAGGTGCCATTGTATCTATGGTTTTTGGGATATAATGCCTATGTGTCGATTAAAGGAAAAAGAGCCTAGTCTTGTAATATGTATCGAGTAAAGGCCATAGAGCCTAGTCTTGTAATATTTAGGGTGTTTTGCATTAAGTAAAATGCAAAAATAAGGGGAGGGGAATGTAGCATACCCAGTTTTAATCCCCGTGAATTATAATGTAATTGCATAAATTTGAATTAGGCCAGTGAGCCAATGTGTTGGGATGAAGAGCCTATATTTGTTTAATTTGGTTGGAGGTCGAATGGTATATTATGTACATTGAAATAATTAATAAAAATGGTAATCGTTGGCTACGATACGAGAGGGACAAAAACAATGGGGGGCTATGATTCCACAAGAGAGAGGGGTCCAAGGGGGATTTGTGCATGGGTATTAATTTGAACCCAGATTCCTAAGTATTATTATCAATGTGTATAACCTTCTATTTGTTATTGAGTGTTCCCAAAGCCAACCATTGAATTCATGTAAGAGGGTGGGTGTGAGAAGTCACATCCATTAGTTATTGGATAGTATGGGAATGAGTATAATAATATTGGGGAAGAGTGTAAGTCAAGTAAGCAATCAAATAGAGGAAATTTGTATGGCGGGAAGAGTGTAAGTCAAGTAAGCAATCAAATAGAGGAAATTTGTATGGCCAAGGGGGGGAAGAATTAGGAAGACATGTTTTGTCATGGAGAACAAGTTTTTACTTGCATTATTTGGGCAGCGAGAGAGGAGTTGAGTGTTGGGAATAGCACCAACGATGTTGTGCTTAAAGGAATCCATGGTTTGGTTGTGTCCTATGCTAGGAAAGAGGCTTGTGTGCCTATAAATCAAGTTGTAATCATGTAATGTGTTTTTTATTGTTGAGGAAATGGCTCTAGAGCCTTGTGAAGGCTGTTGTGAGCACTCCTAGAGTAGTTGGGAGGTTCCTAGTCAGATAGGTTCACTGGAAGGCCCGAGGAATTGTGTGAAGTGATGGTAGATCCCATTCCTTGGGTTTGGAAGGCCCGAAGAATTGTGTGAAGTGATGGTAGATCCCATTCCTTGGGTTGTGCAAGTTGTGGGGAACAAAGTAGACCCTGGGTTTGGGGCTGCTATGTGTGGAGAGTGGACAACCAAGAGGGTCAGATCTCCTTATGGAATCATCGACTCAACTCGAGGGTGTTCTTATTTTGAGAGAAAATGAATAGCAATGCCTATGGCTAGGGGGTTCATCCTTCATACATAGCCAGTTGGTTAATCAATTACAAATAAGTTATATGTTATGTTATTATGTTTATCTTATTGTGAAAATGGTTTATATGAATTTTGTGTGTTTGTTCTGTTCTTACTAGATGCATTCATGTTTTTAATATATGTTATTAGATGCATTTAGAACTATGGTATCAGTCAGATGGTTAAATTTGTGTATGATTTGTAGCTGGTAAGCTACATGAGATTATTAAGTAGAAAATATTGATTTAAATGTGTTTTCCGCTCATAATGTTCCTGAATTGGACTGGGGTATGTTTACATCATTGTAAATTGTACATACAACTAATTAATAACATCATTGTTGCAAACCAACTTAGACAAAAGAGTATGGGGGACTAGGAATCCATGAGAAGGAAAGGGGGCTAAGGAATTAAGGACATAGGCTAAGTCAAGGAGATAAGCCAAGGAATATAATATTATATTCATAAGTCCTAAATCAAAATGCATATATGTTATTTCATAATTTCCTAAGTGTGGGGAATGAGTTCCCAAGTGAGAGGAAAATGGATCCTTGTGTTCCACTTGTCAAAGAGGAACCATGTATATTTAAATGGGAAACTTACTGGAAAATGGGGGATTCTTACCATTGTTGCCATTACATGTGGGGGGTGAGCTAGTGAGAGCCAATGAGACCCTGTGGCGTTGTGAACCTTCTGAGTCCTGTGTC
>CBVK0102797928.1:0-10911 GCA_900067695.1 Picea abies
ATTTTAACACATTAAATTGTAGTTTTAAATTTTAAAACATGTAATACATGTGATGTGCCAACCTAAATATCAATAAATTATATATTATTTAAGACATTTTTCTTTTAAATTTATAATTTAAATAACATTACAATTTTCATATATAACTAAATTTGTTTTCAACATGCAATGATACCTATGAACTCCCACCCTCTTCAAACTCTCCCAATGAGAATTGGGACAACCCTGCCCAAGTAGTAGGAGATGGAATATGGATCTATGAACAACACAACTAAGAACTAAATTTAGGATTCAATGTGTTCACATTTATGCAAATACATAAATTTCATGTTGTTGATTATTCAAAAAATTGGAGATTGGACAACTAAAGTTCTCATATGTGGATATTAGAAAACACATACCTGATTCAACCCATCCAAATAATCGTGGAATCAAGTCCCATATTGACTGGAGATTCATTTAACATATGACCAAACTACAATTAATGACGATAACAACTCAATTATTTCTAAAGATACAATGATATTTAACATATGACCAAACTACAATTAATGACGATAACAACTCAATTATTTCTAAAGATACAATGATATGTATCTAGATCTAGAACTACAAGTAAACTATCCTCAAATGTATCAAAAATTTACTAATTATAACACATACCAATCCAATGTTTAGTTCATCATTCTGAATGAACACCTTCCAACCATTATGGAAAAAAATTTCATACTCCTTAAGATCTTCTACTAACATGGTATCTATATCCTCATCTATTTTGTAAACAAAATTGGCTTGAGAATTGGATTCCGCTCTCTGACAGTTCAAACCAACATCAACACCATAAAAAATCAATTCCAAATTTTCTTCAATTGCATTCCTAGCCTCCTTTCCAACCTCTCATGTAGCTCGCAACTCTGTTGTGAGGCAATGCCCCTGTTGGATGAGATACTAGAGGTCGTGGAGGCTTCTGCAATGTTATATTTCGATATGCCAATTTTCAATCATATGTTTTTCCTTTACCATCCCCATAATAATTGGACGGTTGGCTGGTATAATCATGGTTTATGTCCATGAAAAAATATGCATAACAGTTTCTAGCAAAGTAATGTGGAGCCTCATCATTCCACGACAACTTCCTATATGATGCCAAAAATCTATTATAAAGATGTTCTGCTATGTTGGGGTGCTTAAAATATTGCACCTTCAACATATTTCTCTTTGGCCCCTCTTTGAAATTGAACATAGAAATTACATCTTATTTTGAAACTCTACTTTTTACTACATCCCATTTATCAGGGCCCATCACCTTCAACTTTTGTCTCCTCGTCAAATCGATAAAACTATCATTCGTTGGCCCCATCTTTTGATATGCATCCATAAAGTTCTGCAATGAATGAAAAACAATATCCAAGCTTTTCTTACTCTCTCGAGGGAGATCCAAGCTCCTCAAATCATTTTTCATCCTATTTTTAACACCTGAGCATCGCTCGAGGGTCATGCTTTAGTAATCTCTTCTCAAGGAACCTCATCACCAGCATCCTAGGGATATGTGGACATAGGCGTGTAATCTTCTATTTCTGGATAACACCCTCTGAATCCACCTTCACCCTCTTCACCAAAATTGGAATATTCATGATACCCACTCTCTCTTTCATTATCCTCCCTCACATTAAACTCATCATCTACACATACACATTTGAAAGTAATTATAGCATTTAACAACAATATAATTTAACATAAAAAAATTAATCACACACACACACATATATAACATAAACATAAATACACAAAAATACAAGATAAAAAAAATTAACAAAAATATTTTCTTGTCATGATGTATTCCCTACATTCTCTGGTGTTGGAGTTTTAATGTGAAACCTATCTAAGAAATCTGCATCCATAGCCCTATTTTGAGCACATTCTCAAGATGATCTATTCACATATTCATTTGATAATATTCTCCTCTGACTAGATTGTCGTTGTTCACTCAGAGTCTCATTCGAAGAAGGGGTTCATCTTCTTCCTTCATTGGATATCCTAGAGCCTTTGTGAGGAATTTTTGGAGACTCTTGTCTCAACATCTCACCTCGATATCTATCATTTGAAAATTCATGAATATGCAAGTTCATAAATGATAGAAACATAAAAATGAAAATATTAAATTTATAAAACAACTTAAAGGCATTTAATCATTTATAACAACTTTAAAGCATCAAATACATATATTGAAAAAACTAGAACAACTATATTTTTTACTATGATGTTATATATAATGAACGTGAAAATATTTAAATATATACAAAAAAAATGTAACATGTAGAAGATAATCTATATCTATGTAAATTGTAGAAAGGGTGACAAGTGTATGGGGGAAATAATTCTTAATTAATTATTTAAAAATTGAATTAAATGTGAAAGTGGAAAGGTGTCATGGAGGAAAATCCTATAAATCAAATGGGAAAAAGGGATAAAAACAGACAAGTGATGGGTAAAGTTATGCTACAAAATTTTTGATTGGTTTTAGTTGTGAGAGTTGGGATACCCATCTTGAGAGAGAGTGGTGGATCTACCTTGCGAGGAAAGCTAGGAGATAGAGTATTTATGGTTGCGTGTGTCTGTGCCCCCTTTGCGTCTTGAGGGGCTAAGGGGGAAGAAGAGTACCCCTAGCATTGGTTGGGAGGTACCTGTGAAGTCTCAACAATTGGCAGGTGGAGGGGGTTAGATGGAGTGCCTTAACAGAGGAGAATCTCACCTACGTCATCTTTGGTTACAGTATTATTAATTGAGTTTTATATACAATTAAATGAGACTGGAAAATTAGTATATTAAAAATGAGACTGGATATTACTATGAAAACCAAGCCTTTGAGCCTCCTTATTTTCCTTCCATTCCTTTAATTTCCCCCAAACCTTACCTCCTAATGGTTCCCTTCTAGTTGGGATTACCCGAGAAAATGCTAAAAACTAGTTGATGGCTTGATCAAAATTTTTCCATCTTTTTCCTTTATTTACCTATGTGTTTTGTTTTAAGACTGGATTTCCATTTTTAATCCTCATATTTCTTGGATACCACTCTACATATCCTCCTCTTTAAACTTCATTTTTCCTCCTCCTGGAATACCCATCATTCTCAGGAAAGGTGGACTGCAATTGGGTGGATCTTACTCAGCCATGTCTTCCTTACTCTGCATTTTTTCCATTGGAACACCCATAGTTTCTCTAGATAGTTTTCACTCAAAGAATCAGCAGGTATGTCAGCAAAAAAAAACCCAGAACTATAAATCCAACTCTGAAAGAAAAATTAGTGCATAAATTATTGAATAATGGTCGAAAAATGGTCAAACCTTCATTCTATTACACAAAAAGATCTCAGGGTTGCAACAGTTGGAATTGACTGGAAGTATTCATTCGCATGGCTTCCTCCACAAGGAAATGACACTTGTCACTTCGACCATGTGTTTAAAGTGTTATTTAGGAGTTGGCAAGAGTAGCCTTCTTTTGTGATTTTACTTCAGATTCCTTGATGATCTCTTCCCAACAACCAGTTGTTGCTAGGTTTGGTGTATGGTCTTCCACAAGATATTGATTAGAAAAATACAGATGGTTTCGAAGGGATTCCAGTACTCTAATTCTATGTGTCTGTATAGAGGGAATCACTATGAGATTTACCTTGCTATCTTACTCAACAAACCACGCAATTTACCTTACTATCTTACTCAACAACCTCTGCATTTATCTTGTGATCTTACTCAGCAACATATGTGATTTAACTTGCGTTCTTACTCAGCAAACCTCTATGTTTATGTTGTGATATTACTCAGCAACCTATGCGATTTACCTTGCGTTCTTACTCAACGAACCTCTGCATTTATCTTGCGATCTTACTCAGCAAACCTGAGCATTTACCTTGCAATTTTACCCTTGTTACTCTATGGTTTTGTATATAAAAAACTTCCCGGTTATAACTCTCAATTGACATGCTCAATTTGATGTATGAGTGGGAAAGATGTGAACTTTCCCTAAGTAATTAATTGCCTTAAATTAAAATATATAATATAAATGACTAAAGAGGCACAAAAGAGGATCAAATTTAAGCTAAAATTAAGTTGTGTTTGCTTGAACAAGTGCCAACCACTATGATCTTTAGTTTGAAATATGATTCATAGTTTATGAATTTATTTAGTTGGGGTCCCATCCCCAATCCTTTAAGAAAAAGGGGTTGTGTGTTAGTTGTATGTTTTAGTTCTTATTGACATAATCCTCCTTTGCTTGCTTCAAGAGTATTCGGTTCTTTAGGAGACATTGAATGGGCTTGTAATCGCTATGATTTCTTTTGTTTTCCTAAAAATTCCTACTAAAGTAAACCATAATTGAACTACGCTTAAGATTATTTGGTTACAAGCTTGATCATATAATATTGATGTGGATATTATAAACTTGAATTAGAATTTACTAATGAGGATTTGAAGAAACTATTATCTATATCAAGGATGCATTGTTCTCTCATGGACTTTATTGTTCTTATGCATTTCCTTACTCATCCTTGCGCTCGATTTTTGAATTATTGTTTAAGATTAAAATTATTTTATTTTATTGGATCATGATAAACTGATGGTCGAAGGGTTGATGAATACTCTTGCACCATGAAATTAAATTAATTAAGTCTCTTGTAGATGGACTATTGGTGGAATGTTTCGTGGGTGGTAATGCGTTAATTAATCGATGTATATTTGTGGTATTATTTGATTTTCTTATCTTTGCTCCATGAAAATAAAACCAATGATTACTTTTGTGCCATGGAATATGCTAATGATTAAGTAATTAGATTGTATGTGCTATGCAATAATGATGATGTATAAATGATTAAGTTATTAGATTATTCGTGTGCATTGAAAATGTTGATGTATGCTTAATTGAGTGATTAGAATACTCTCGCGCCTTTAACTATGTGAATGTGGGATTGTTTTAAGTATTTGTATTCTCTTGTGTGATGAAGAACTGATGGTTATTATGATGTCTAATCTAGTCTTGAATTCAATTTAGTATTGGATAATGAGAGAGCTCTTGCTCCATTAATGATGTGATTTATGATTGGTTATGTGATAATATTTCTCTTGCACCACACAAATAGATTGATGATTACTCTTGCACCATGAATTTAATGTTGATGTATGAATGATTATGAATTTGATTACTCTTGCACCATAATTAATTGATAATTGAGATTGGTTGTTGATCAAATTGTATTCATCTTGATTGTATTAGTGGGATTTATATACATCCTTGTTCCTCAGAACAATCGTCAGCCCTGAGACCTTAAGTGGTCAAAATCCATCAGATGAATACTGGGCTTGAGCATTGCTTATGTGTCCTAGAGGTCCTAACTTTGCAGGGTAGGTTGGGTGTATATTTAATTGATATTCAGTGTCTGGTTGATCATTATTTATATTTTTCTTCAGTATATTTTGATGTGTTGAATGACTTCGTTATTTATGTTTATGCGCTGAACATGTGTCATTGTTATTTATGAATAATGCATTGGCTTTGTGTCATTATTTATTTCGATGAAGTGTTGCTTGTAGTGATTTAATTATGATGTCGTGTTGATTATAGTTGCAATGAATTTTGTTAACATTAATTTCTTATTGCTTTAAGTTATTAAAAAAAAATATTACCTAATGTGCTTCGTTATTCAGAGTCGTAACAGAGGGGTCATTACTATTTCCAAGAAGAAATTTTAGGGTAAAATATCAAAAGACTAACCAAAAACATACACAGGTGGAACCATCAATAGAACAGGACAATAGAAACATACATGGGGTGGCATTAGCAAGGATATGATGAGGGAGACACCAAAAAAAAGATGAGGAGGGAGACACCAGCAAGGAGAACCAGAAACCCCAAACAACAACCAAGAAGAGACCTGCGACAAGATGAAAAAGGCCCTTACGGGTCAGCAAAAACAAGAGGTTGGAGAGGTAAGCCCACGGTGGCATAATACACCAAGAAGAACTATCCTAGAGGGGTCACAGCCACTCAATTAAATAATTAAATAATTTAAACAAATAATATTTTATAACATAAAATATTAATTATTAAATCATAAAAATCAACAAGAAAAAAAACAAGACGAGGGGGGATCCAAATTCAAGGAGGCTAAATTTCTTTAGGAAGAAGCAAAGAACAAAACCAAAAACCCACCCAACAATTAAGGGGGGCATAGATCAAGAATGGGGTGTTTCAAGACAAAGTCAACAAGGTAAGTTATTCTTTAATGGAAGAATGTCCACATGATTCTCATGATATAACTTATAAGATTTTATCATCCCAACATACGAGGAAAATCAATGATGTGATTGTGCCCTTATTAACTGCTCCTAGGTCTCATGGACCATCCCGAGAGAGAAGAGGGCCACACATTATCTTGGCTTGGTACTTAACCAAGAAACAAAATAAACCAAAAACTCACACAACAATTAACTATATGAGTGGTTTCTATATTTTTCACAGACAAATACATAGAAAATTGAAAGTAAGAGAATCATTTTGAATTCATTCAGTAATTAATACACAATCTTACATGTATTTGGGCCTGTCCTTGTACATGGACAGGGTCGAATTTGACACTCTCAACCTCCTAAAACACAAACTATAAATAACTAAAAAATTATTTGACTGGGAAAGGGATATATATACCTGAACCAATGACAACAAAATCAAGCCTGCCCCTATAACATCCCGCTCTTCCGCGCACCTAATGTGACTTATCCTTGAGTACACTTGCATGCAAGTGATCCGGTTCATTATATGACTGACTCATTTTCTTATGGATTATGATGATGAGACTGTGGATTATGATGTTATATTATGATTATCTATAGAAAGATGTTATTGACTGGTTTCTCCTAAGTGTGCAGGACTCTTGACTGATTGAGGATGTCGATGGCATCGCTGGACCTCCTTGGACTCTAGGCTGAGTCAGGGAGTGGACTGTATATGGTTTGAGTATTTATGTTATTGCATATGTGACATATGACAGTGTATATTATGGTGTTGTTTATGGATCGTTGACATGTTTCATTGATGGATGCAATATTATGGTGTTGTTTATGGATCGTTGACATGTTTCATTGATGGATGCAAGTTGACAATTGCTTGCTAATAAGACTCACATTTGGAGTAAAGGGGTCATGCACGAAAACCATATATATTGAGGGTGGGTTGTGGCAGCAACCCTGCCACATTCTACTAGCACTCTCATCGTGGCTCGAACTGTAGGTTAATGATTTTCTAGTTCGATAGATCCATGACGCCAAGAGGGTAGACGGAGACAGTCGCTCACAAAGATTCTAAGGGGTAGGCAATAAGGAAGGGTCCTTATTCCTTAGAGGCCCTTAGTCTCCCACAAGGTCACCTAACAGAGTATTAACTCCAAGGTCTTGATGTCTACTAAAATCATTCAAAAGGCGAGTGGCACCCTTGGAGAAAGTAGTAAGTCTTAAGGGCACATCACATAAATGAAACTTGAATAAAGGCGAGCGGCATGTGGCACCCTTGGAGCATGTAGTGCGTCTTGAAGGGCATGTCGCGATATTTAAAAACAAGTGAGTCAATGAACCTAGGTTTCTAGAAAACAATATCTTACCTTGACATGGTCAACCTTAAATTAATTATGTATAAGCAAAGTTTGTTAAATTATAACCCTTCCTTTAAAAATTTGCTAAGCCTAGTTGAATTTGAAGCCTAGGTCTAAATAGGATAAGAGGACTAAAAATTAATTAAACAATCAATAAAAGGGGGATGAAGAAAATGAATGGGGGGAAATTAAATTTATAATTTAAAGAAGGATTAAATTATCTAAAACTTTAATTACTGTCTATATGCAAAACTTGCTAAATTCAAACTTAGATAAAAAGAGGAATATAAATTCAAAAGGAATGTGGAACATAGAAAGGAATATAGTCTAGAGAACTTTCAAAAAATGAACTCAACTAAATATTAAGAAGGGTGTCAGTCATTAAAGGAAATTGAGGGAATAAAGGGACAACAATGAACATTTTTGGGAATTATTTTAGGTGGGTGAGGGAAATTGACAATTTAATTAAATGAATTTCTGGTGCAACTAAGGGATTGGGTGAAAAGTGTATGGGGGAGAATAATTCCTAATTAATTTTTAATAAAACTAATTTAATGTGCAAATGGAAAGGTCACCAAAAAAAAATCTATCAAATAAATGGCAGAGAAGAGGAATGGATCACTTTTGGCAAGTGTAAGGTTCTGCTTCTGGATTTTCTTGACTGAATTTTTCTTGTGGGAGTTTGGATACCCATCTTGGATAAGAGTGGTAGCTTGACCTTGCGAGGAGATTTGGGCACTAGCTTATCCTCTAGTTTGTGTGCTTGGCCCCTTTGTGGCTTGGGGGGCTCAGGGGGGAGAAGAGTACCCCTAGCGTTCGCTGGGAGGTACCGATGAGGTCTCAAGGGTTAGCAAGCAGGAGTTGGATGGAGCACAAGATCAGGAAAACAAATTCAGATTCTTCTCCTTTAGTTAAGGTACTCGTATTATGAGATTCAAATTGTAATAACTTTTAATCTGTATTATAGAGTTCTAGTAATTTCACCATAAGATGATTGTATTTATAAACTTGATTCAACAAGTCCTTCAAGGATTTTATTGAAATCTAGGAGATAAATTTCTAAAAATTGTCGTCATCTTGATTCCTCATATGATTAACGGCTGCCAGGATATATACCCACAAAGTTAATTTCTTAGCTATTGTCAGTGATTGCATACCAGAGTTTTAGCTAATTTGTTATTTTTATAGATGTGATTTATGTAGAAATGTCTCATGCTGCATGTGGAGAAGATTGTGTATTTATATGGTTGTTTTGGGAAAACCCTAAAGAAATGAATAACCCTTTTGATTACTGTTTCGGATTTCAATTTATGGAAGCACAACTCTATTTACGGTGCTATCAAAAAATTTAATTATTTGTTGTTAAAACCCCCTTCTCAAATCAAATTGGTAGATCCGTTTTCACTGTGTAGTGGTTAAAATTTTCCTGGAATGAGAATTTCGTGGAGGCTCTATAACCACTAGTAATTGAAACGATGATACCAATTTAGAGATCCTTTGATTGCTTCCAATTAATCTACAGTCCCATATCCTTATCGCTACAAGGTTTTATGCAATGGAATTTGGAAAATATTATGATCATTGTGTTTAGATTCTACCCTAACTTCATAAAATGAGTTTTACTTACAAAAGGGAAGGAAAAATGATTAACCCTATGTAGTAAATTTCTTCCACTTCTTAGAACTTCGAACCTCATTTTGTTCCCTGCCTGTATTATTGTTTATAAATTACAGTTTGATGCTTTGGCCAATCAATTACCCAAAAAAAATATGTATCTCACACATGTTTCCCTGTGTAGGAGGTCCAAATTTTAATTTCCGAGTTCATTTTCATCCTTGAATAACCCAGAATTTACCATTGGAGTGAAATATTTTCCTC
This sequence comes from Picea abies, assembly GCA_900067695.1. Taxonomy (NCBI): domain Eukaryota; kingdom Viridiplantae; phylum Streptophyta; class Pinopsida; order Pinales; family Pinaceae; genus Picea; species Picea abies. The sequence continues at coordinate 9,514 of CBVK0102797928.1, forward strand.
TTCTTGAATCCTTAATTATTTTCTTTTATAATTTTTTATTTTATGTTCATATAATTCACTGTAGAAATGTTGATGTCTAGAAAAAATTTCCCTGTAGAGTTCTTGCAAGCGACCTCCACTTTGGATGATTGAAATTAAATATCTCTGCATGTTAACTTATTTTTGAAAACTAAATTTTTGGCCTTACACTGCCCAAGACTGTAAAGCTTATGAATTTTTCAATAGGTTAATTTCTGTCAAATATTGCATCTTTGTTCGTTATGGATTCCTTTGTTGGCCCTTAGAAACAATCCCAGAATTTTTGGAGAGTTTATGTTCTATGTATTTCCTTTTTGACTTTTTTGATTTAGAAGTATGATTTTTGGAGATGCAGCAATAGATCCACCTTCCTGAGTACTTATGTGGTTATTTATTGTCCTTTCCTTCGAGCTCAACCATTCCCAAACTCTAGTTGCTGCCTGAAAAGTTAAATTTTGAATTTCCCAGAAATTTAGTTTCGTATGGAGTGTCAGATTAAGTGTCGAATGGAGTGTCGAACTAAGTACTGGATGGAGTGTCATATTAAGTGTCAGATGGAGGTATGGAACAAATTTTGGAATTACTGCACACCAGATCCAGAGCTAGGATACATCCCAGAATTCCTACGTGTTTCCTTACCTTGGTTCTGTGTTTTAGCCTCTCAATATTACCATTAACGGTCAATTAAGTTTGTCTTTAGCCTCTCAATATTACCATTAACGGTCAATTAAGTTTGTCTTCCTAAATTTCAAACTGAATTATGAGTTTTTCTATGAGTTCTTTATTTATGGTTTACATAAGACTTTTTATTTCTTATATCACTATTGGGAATTTTATGTATGTGCTTCACCTCTGGAAAAATCCCTTTTGTTGTTGGAACTTCCTAAAACATTTTTAATTGCTATAGGAACCTCATTGTATGTTCATAAAAGTCACTTCGTTAGTAGTCCTTGAGGTTTGGTTGTTAGCCTCGAACACTTGGAATGATTTTCCCTTACCTTTAACCTCTTCCATTTCAGCTGCAACTCTATCCACACTGATTTCTTACTGCCTGTTTTCTGTTTTGAAATTTTTGTTATCATAAATTTTCTCTATAACAGGGTCCAGATGGAGGACTGGATGAAGGTATGGATGGAGGACTGGATGAAGGTCTGGATGGAGGACCGGATGAATGTCTAGATGAAGGACTGGATTGAGGTTCAGATTGAAAGCTAAATCATTTTTTCACAGGTTCATGGGTTGGAATAAATTTCAAAACTCTTCCTTGGATTCTTAATTCTGATTGTATCTTAACATCTATTTATCTATTAATTGTTACGGTTGATTGGTAATATTTAATCTCTTTAATGAAATTGAGAAAAGTAAATGCACTCTTATTTA
>CBVK0102797973.1:5970-19353 GCA_900067695.1 Picea abies
CTCTTTAAATAGAGATCATGGACCAATCGGGTGTTAAGCCACGGATCAATGTAGTTGTTAAGATCAAGGAGAATATGAATAGTCGAATCACTCTATGTCGGGAACATATAGTGACTGTCGGATTTCCTAACTACAAATGCATACTAATGCATACTAAAGAAACACACTTTTACTTAATTGACACATTAGACCAAGTAGACCTTAACTAACTCCTAAGTACCTAAATATCCTAACATTCATGTTGTAAAAATACTAAAATTATGTTATGTAAATATGGATTAGAATCTCGAGAAATAACTTCGTGCAAGTTTGAGGTCTTTATAATTTCTAGATTGTTTTCTTCTATAATATTTTCCAAGCTAATTCCTCCCACATCATTAGTTTCAATGAGGGAAAATAATTTTATTCCAACAATTCCACCTTCCCTAATGGCAGTTGTAATGACTCTGTCTCAAAAAATATTGAGAGTGAAATATCAGGTGGGAAACAATCAAGATGTTGAGAATTTTCCTCATCGTTTGAAAGTAAACCATTTTTTCAGGGATAGAGAGAAGGCACGTAAACCAATCAAGGATTTCTTGGTTGGGAGGTCTATTGTTTTCAGGAAACCTTGAACAAATTTGCACAAATCTTTGATGGATATCATCCATAGGTTCATTTATGTTCCTAGGAATTTGTACCAATTTATTACAAAGATTTTCATAATCATTGCCTTCTTGATTAACTTGTCCATGACATGATGATATCTTTATTTTAAGAAGTTACGGTGGAGGATATTCTTGATAACTTGGATCTTTCTCACTACTCATCAATGACTCTTCTTTTTTAGGAAAATAAAATAAATAGGAGCACCAATTAAGGAATTCAAGTCTAGAGGGTTTGTCACTTTCACAAAATATATCATAAATTGGTATAACCCTTAATAGGAATTCATCAAAAGATTCATCTTTCCTTATTTGTCTTTTAGTGAGTTCAAAACACAATTCATCATAGCCATAGTTATCATGTGCATCTAGGAAAACTTCCATGAATTGTTTCCAACTATGAATTGGTCCAACTGGAAATGCCTTATACCAAGCCTGAATTCGTCCTTTCAATGCGAGGGTAAATAATCTACATAGTTCATCATCTTGAAAAACTTTAAGATTATGACATGAAAGATTAAATTCACTAAGATTCCTAAATGAAAAGGTCTTCCCTTCTCCATCAAATTTGATTTTAGACAAGATATATATTGTCTTTTTCAGATATCATGCAGGTCTCAGGAGACTAAAAGCATGATCCCATATAGGAATATGGAGAGGAGCCATGGGCTATTAATACATTTTAGAACAAAAGCTCCACATGGGTTGGCTTGTCGTTCGACCCTCCTAGCGCCAATTCTGTTGAGGGGTCTAGATTCTCAATTGCTCAATAATAAGGATTAAACCCAAGGATGAAGCCCAATTAGACTCCTCCATGTTTGGTGTGGAATAATCCTCCAGTTTAATGGTCCAGCAATTGCTTGATGGGCTTTAAAAGTTGTTTGATTTTGTTTTTTTCATTATTTTTATTGTTTTATGATTTTAAAGTTATCTACTATAGGAAAGAAGTAAACTAAGGAATTTGGAGAAATTTATGTTGAGGATAACTTGTGGAAAAAATCAATGAAAACTATCAGAGGCTTATATTCCTGAGGAAATAATTCCACTAAGAATATATTACTCGTTAGTTAACATCTAGGAAACAATAACTAATTAACAATAGAAAGAGATAAAATTTAACTACAAGACATTTAGAAATAATTCCACAATATCTCAGAAAACATAAAAAGAATATTAACTAATAAAGCAAATAAACATTCACCAAAAGTATCAAAAAATTCATTCAACCAAATGATATAGTTTAATAGTATTGGAATTCTTACTAGATGTGTGTAACATTTAATCATTTGTAGAATAATCCACAATGATGAATAAACACCCAAAAATTCAGCAAACTAAAATTTCTTGACTCCAAAGAGTTTATGAATTCATCCTTGAAATAGTCCTCCGCTTACAATGCTCTTGAAATCACTCCAAATATCAAATACCCTTTATTAAGAATTCAATCTCTTTATTTATAAGATAAAAACTAATCTACTTATGGAATAAAACTAAAAATGACTTTGTAAAAGGCCATCTAATCTGCTCATGTACTCTGTTCATGCAACCTGCATCTTTAGTGAACAATAGTGTTGCTAAATCAGCCATGCAAAAGACTAGGCATCAGCCAAATATCAAGTTAAGTGTCAACTTCAATTCATGAATGTTCAACCTTATAAAAATTTTATTGATTAAATAATTCAACATGTTCTTTTTTCTTTAGCAATCTCATGCATCCATCTTTAATTTGATTTTTTATTTTAGGCATAGAAAACTCCGTCTGAGTTATTCTTCAATCTTTAGTAATCATCCACTTATAAAATTGGAATGGTCATGCACCTTGACAACAATTCGTCCAACTCTGTTCTCGTGCTTTTGTTTGTCAACTGATGGAAATCTACTAGTTTGCAGCGTACAACATTGAAATTCTTCTCACCATGCTATATGATTCCACTTTCCTATACTTGGATCATAACAAATGTATATTAAGACTACAAATCTCTTTTCCTAACAAATTTATCACATAAAACAATCTCTTGATCTAAAAACAAAACATTCTAGTCACTTCCTTGAGCATGATTTCGCTTATTTCGCAAACATGGAACAAACCATGGAAAATCAGTAAAAATTTATAACACAAAAGTTATAGGTATTGATGATACATGTCCAATGGTATAAGGCATTCTCAAAACAGGGATCAGAATCAAAAGTTTTTTTTGTGAAAATACCATACATTTTTTTGCATATTGTAGCTTTATTTCAAAAATTGGAAAAAAGCAATGCATAATCAAGGAAAACTTATAATACTTATAACTAAAAGGTTGTAGAGATAGACAAGACATTTCAAACGATATAAATCACACTCAAAATGTAGTTTGGAATCAAAATTTATCACAAAAATACGGAAAGGATATTTTCTCTCATCGACGAACTTTTTAGAACATTTTCGGCGCTCAGAAAAAACTTCATTTTCTGCTATCAAGGTTTTAGAAAATCTATCGGAAAAAAGGTTTAACATAATCTATAGTATATCTCCAAAAAAATTATTCCTTCAGAGATTCTTTCGGAGCATTGGGAGAAAGTGCTCAGGAAATCTTATCGTTGGTCGTCAATCTGACCATTAGTGTGCTCTGTCATATTCATTGGCATCGGCAAGAAGTGAGAACAATTGTGATTCTTTGGTGTTTTTTCATGCAAAAAAAAAAGCATATGTCACGAATTTATTGGAAGACCATCGGCATCAATAGGGAACCTAGCATATAGAAAAACTATTAGGACCTCTTTTTATAGAAAATTTTGGAAGGTAGTTTGTACAAATAATGACATAGTAGGTGACATGGCAGATATCGTGGCAGTTGATGTGGTAGATACATAGTAGCAAGGATGAAGTATGGTTGGTGATGTGGACCTTTAATGTTGGTGACGTGGAAAATATCTCATGCAAAAGATTCAATGATCAGGATTCATCGTTACTTACAATCAGATTGCTAGGATATGCCTTTGGCATTTGGCAAGGTCTTCCTCAGTTAAATAGTTCATCGATCATCGGCGTCAAAGGTTAACATTATTTTTCACACTCATAAGAGCTTCGTTGATACCCAATGGCTTATCGACGCTAGGTATAATCCTTCATTGTATTGCCTTGAAACTCCTACAATTTTCGCTAATGTCTGATGGCTTATCGGTGATCAACACAAACCTTAACACTTCACCTTTATTTAAACTTGCATAACTTTCTCCTGATGTTGATGGCTTGTAGACAATTTTCTTCATTCTTGTGTTGGCATTGGGAGTTCGAAAATGTTTATACCCCATTCTTTTTCCCCAATACCTGATGGATTGATTGACACTTTGAATCATCTTTGTGTGTTAAGCCCTATTTTTATTATTTCTTTTCTTTTTCTCTCTTGCGCAAAACATGATATTTTTTGGGGGTTTTCTTAGGATATTAAACATGAATAAAGAAAGAGAAATATGCATAAGTTTGAAGAAAATCAATATGTCATCTATAGAAGTAAAACACAAAGGAATGTAAATTGACAACAAATAAAGTGGTAACCTAAAATTGAAAAAAAAAATGAAGATGTGTTGTGTGCTCAACAAGTAGTAACGTGTACAACAGAGTGCCTTGGGATGATATATATAGGTAGCATTGTCATTTTTAGCACTGACATTGCCTAAATAATCTTGTGCTATCCCCCTCCCTAACTGTGGGAGCCTATTTACATTTATATTGATCTTTTAGATATTGCATTTTAGACTTCAACGGAAGCCATTATCATCGCTTGGTCTTGTCTCAACGAGCATTTTTCCTTGTTGCCCATCTTACTCAGTTTTTATCTTTTGCTCTTTTGCATGGGAACCCTCACCACAACCTGATGATCACTCTTTTCTTAGGGTATTTTGGGAAATGGAGTAACTTGGAACCTTGATTCCTATTGTATTGCACCCTTTTCTCATGAAAGTTGTGTTGGAAGCTTTGCATCCTCATGTCTCTATTGGTATCCCATAACCTTGTACAACTTTACTTTTATCGCGTCATCTTTGTCAAGATTTTTGTTTTCACCTTGCTTTCCTTTCGACTCTTCTTTTCTCCTTTTCCTTATTTAGTGGGTTCATCAAGTGTTGGAGTAGCACGGATGGCATTTTCTTTTGGCCCCTCTCACATACATTTCATGTTCATTGCATGGAGGTATCATAAAGGGATCCTCATTCATGTTATATTGCTCTTAGTCCTCAATTTTGAGTTATGGTATTGGTGCACCCTTTGTTCAACAAATTTGTATAGGAGGATTTTAGTGGTTCACCCTTCATTCTGTTAAAAAACGAAGAGAGAAATAGCCAAGACAACACAAAATGTATGCACATGGAACTAATAATTATCTCAGAAACCCTTAATTGGGAGAACCAATGCCTCCATAGATATATATTAACCTTGGCCAAATCACCAAGCTAGGGTGACACTAGCCACTTGAGGCTTCTTACAATGGAGTATCTCAAGACATTAAGTAGGCTTCATCAATTACAATCCTAATTCATTTACTATAATTGGATTACAATGCAAAGACATGCATGGGCTCAAGATAGCCATGAAAATACATGCATGGAGTGAAGATCGTCATGCGAAGACATGCATGGACCTACAAAGACATGAAAAGACTCACATCAAATATCATGGGAAAATACCATGGGTTACCTAATACCATGGGCCCACAAACCACTAAAGATAAACCCAACAATAATCGAATCAAGGACTCTATGACCCAGTCAAGATTAACCCAACATTCCCCCCTTTAAAATTTACTTGGGATAAACACCTACCCACCTCAAAGTTTATAAACTATGTATGAGGAATACAACATGCCCCCTATCACCTAGGTCTAGATATAGACTTTATACTAATGAACCATCAAACCAAGGTATGCATGCCTAAATAGGTTTTACAGCAATATACATGTTTACATGTGATAAAATACAAATCTATAAAAAAATAATTACAATTGTATGTCTGAGCACGTGATGTTATGAAACATCAACCTATTTCATTGCAAGCATCCATCCTTATCCCAACACAATTATATAAACCAAGTACTTATCTTATCATTGGAGAGTCCAGGTCTACCTAGATGTGATATCGTGTTGAAAAAAATGAGAGAGAAATAGCAAAGACAACACAAAATGTATGCACATAGAGCCCATAATCATCCTGGAAACCCTTAATCGAGAGAACCAACACCTCCATAGATATATATTAACCTTGGTCAAACCGTTAAGCCAGACCAACACTTGCCACTTGAGGCTTCTTACAATAGAGTATCTCAAGCCATTAAATAGACTCACTTCAAATACAATGTGTTACCCAATACCACGGACTTGTAAACAACCAATGGTAAACCCAGCAATGATTGAATCAAGGTTATATTAACTACTTTATGACTAAGTCAATATTAACCCAACATTCCCCCATTTAAACTTGACATGGAATAAACACCTACCCCCCTCAAATTTTATAAATCGGGTATCGGGAATACAACATGCCCCCTATCACCTAGGTCTACGTCTAGACTCTATATCATTGAACCACCAAACTAGGGGTACATATGCCTAAATAGGTCTTATATTCATATGCCCATTTACATGTTATAAAATCCAACTTCATAAAAATAATTACAATTGTATGCTTGAGCACATGATGATATGGAACATCAACCTATTTCATTGCAAGCGTCCCTCCTTCTCCAAGTACAATTACATAGACCAAGTACTTATCTTACCATTATATACCTGAGAACATGATGCAAGAAGCATCTACCATCTTCTTTATGAACATCCCTCCTAGCTCCAAATGTAGTGAGCCAAAGAACTCATTCACCGAGTACTTCTTCCTTAATGCACTTATGCCTATCCTCCACGTCGATCCAATGTATGCCCAAGCAAATGATGTAGGAAGCATCTACTAGCTTCTTTAGCAACATCCCTCCCTACTCCAAATATAGTGACCCAAATCACTCATTCACTAAGTACTTCTTCCTTAATGTACTTCCACCTATGCTCCACATCAATCCACTGTAATCCCAAGCAAATGGTGCAAGAATGATCTATTAGCTTATTTACCAGCATCCCTTCCCACTCCAAATACAGTGATCGAAAGCACTCATTCACTAAGTACTTTATCCTTAATGTGATTCTATCAATGCTCCACATCAATCCAATGTATGTATGAGCAAATGATGCAAGAAGCATCTACCAGCTTTTTTACCAGCATCCCTTCTTGCTCCAAATGTAGTGAACCAAAGCACTCATTCATATAGTACTTCATCTTCAATGCACTTCTACCTATGCTCCATTCCCATGCATCATTCACCATGGTTCATAAACCCATGAACCATCACTTCAGTTTGTGTGCATATCTCTCTTCCACATGTCACTCACTTGACCAATAATTTCATAAGCATGGATCTCAACATCACACCACTCTCATTGGAGAGTCCAGGTCTACCCAATTCTGATACCATGTTAAAAAACTGAGAGAGAAATAACAAAGACAACAAAAAATGTATGCACATAGAGCCAATAGTTATCTCGGAAACCCTTCACCAGAAGAACCAACTATACCTCCATAGATATATATAAACCTTGACCAAACTACCAAGCCAGACCAACACTGGCCACTTGAGACTTCGTACAATGGATTATCTCAAACCCTTAAATAGGCATCATCAATTACAACCATAATTCCTTTACTAGAATTGGATTGCAATGCAAAGACATGCATGGGCTCAAGATAGCCATGCAAAGACATGCATGGAGTGGAGATAGCCATGCGAAGACATGCATGGTGTAGAGATAGTGTTGCAAAGACTCACATCAAATATCATGGGAAAATAGCATGGGCCCGTAAACCACTTACTATAAACCCAACAATGATTGAATCAAGGACTCTATGATCCAGTCAAATTAACCCGACATGTTCATTAAATTTGTATATGAGGATTGCAGAGGTGCACTATGATCTGGTTGCCTCTTCAACTCACATATAAGTGGAAAAAGTCATAATATATGGATCCAACCTTGAGGTAAGCCTAGGAGAGTTACCACTCTCACCTTGTACAATTATCCTCTCATTTTTGGCTAGCTCTCTTAAGACCAAGGGGTTATAACTAGATGTGAATGATGAAATAAAATTGGGTCTAGAAGATTTATCAATTGAGAACCTTAGACTTAGTAAGTAAATATTAATGATGATAAATGTGCAATGCAGAGATTTACTTATAAAATACAACCAATGAATTAAACCCAACTCAAGATATTACTTTGAAAAGTAGAGGATTCAACACTTCAGGAAATGCTTAGATGTGATGCTTCATGCAAGTAAATTCTAGCATTAATAAACCAAAGCATACATCAACTAGATCCAACTTAAATAAACCAATTTATAAGTATATGGATTTATGAATCAAATCTGGTTTTATGATTTTTTAAGGGTAATTTCCATATTTGAACAAGTGGGGAAAACCGCTTGTTAAACATATGTAAATGATATGAAAAAAAGCTCAATAAGTTACTTGCAAATCTTATTTGTACTAAAAAATATATAAATTCTATTTTTACTTAATGAAAATACAACACAAGCAAATGATATCAAATTGAAACACAACTTAGGGATAATCACAATAATGAGTTAATGAGTAAACCTTGAATAATTTCAAGTATTGTGATTAAATAAAACAAGTCTAGGAAATGATCTTTTATTTATGAAAAATGACTAGATTTGAAATGAAATCTAATGTAAGATATTCAAGAATTTATATCAGATTTCAATAAACAAAGAAAATCAATGATTTTTTATCTTTGTATATGGTGGTTGAAGGGAGAGATCAGTGTCAAATAAACCCTAGGGCTTATGGAATCAAGAACACTATCTAAGAGGGTTATTTTCTTATGTAATTAGGATTGTAAATCAGGCATAGAGCTCACTAGATTCACCCTAATATCGTTGGAAAATAATGTAGAAATTTCACAAGTAAGGGTTCCTAAAGGATGCTCCTTCAATTAGTTATTTGATTTTACTCTATAATTGGAAATAACAAGTTTGCAAGTATTACTAAGACATATCATGCAAATTATTAAACCAACACTAAAATAGAAAAAGGAGAGTAGTGAGTGATACCACACTAGACTCCTTCATGTTACACCACAGATTCACTTTAGTGCACCTCATATTTTTTTTCTAGTTGTAACCCATCGTATGAGCATATTTTGTGCCTATATTGATGATATTTGAGCTCATTTTTCCATGATCAATTGTGTCCCCATTATGTTTTGTATTATTAGATCATGTATTAGACAAAAGTGTGACCATTTTTCTACTTGTGTATTGTATTGGACCATAATTAGATGATATATGTAAAGGTGTTTCACCTAGGTGGTAACTCTAAACCCTTTGTGGTTGATCACAGCCCATCCTCTTAGTCTCGATTTCAAGATATGCCTTAATCTTATAGCTTATATGAGTGTCCCTTGGAGACCATTAAATTGGTTTCATGTTGGTCATTTATGACCTGGGTAGGTACGTGGGGCTATTGATCCGGATTTTATGAGTAGAAAAAAATGAACACAGATTATTATTATTATTATTAACACAGAGACAAAAAGAAAAATAATAGAGATACAGTAAAACCGGCTTCTATTTAACAAAGAAATATGTTAAAATTGTAAAATGCAAATTGAATAATAAAAAAAAAAAAACTTGCTAGAGTGGTGGTGGCTTATCTCTGAGAAGAGATGTGACGGTTGTGCTCATTTGCAAGAAGATGAGTACAATGAGGCTTTGAAATAATTTTTAAAATAAACATGAATTCTAAAACCCTAGACAACCAAAAACCTAACCTTGGGAGATGAAGCGCCAAAAGTCATTTGGGCCCTGTTTGGGTAACTTGGTACATTAACTTCCCGGGGTCGTAACTTTTGCATACAATATCCGTTTTAGGTGCACTATATCCCGTTGGAAAGGTCTATCCAAGGACTACACATTATGTCATCAAACTCTAACTTTCCTTATAATTCTATTATGGCAAGCCCTAAAAACAATGTTTAGGGCCTCAAAACGGCCCCGGAAGTTTAGGACCCGAAAACTAGGAAAAAACTGCCAAACTGAAAAACTACCAAGATGAGCTAGTTGGAATAGGTGGGTGGCCACCGATATCCACCTAGAAAAATCCTCCCCCCTTCATTGTGTTTATTCCCCCCTTCATTGTGTTTATTTCCCCCATCATATGATGAAATTTATGTTGAATTTGGCCTCAAGTGAGCAACTTGCCTTGGTGAAGGAGTTGCCCTTCTTTGACAACCCGATAAAGTTGAATCCTCTACTGGCGAGTGCCCTTGACCTGTGTTTCCATGATATGATCATTGTATTCCTATACCATGAATTCAGGGTTGATATATGTTGGTGCCAATTGTTCTGTTATCTCCAAGGTGTCCAATAATGGTGGAAAATATGGCCAAAGGAGATCCACAGTGAACACTGGGTGCAAGCCAAAAAAGGGGAGAATGTTGAGCTAAAAGGTGTTGTCGCCCACATCCTTGGTGATGGTGTAAGGTCCATAGAAGAGTGGATGAAGCTTTCGATCAGGCCCTGTAAGGAATTTTTTCTGCAAGTGCAACCAAACTTTGTCTCCACCTGAAACTCTTGTGGCACCCGGTGTTGACAATGGCGTTGCTCATACTTGGCATTGGACTTATGTAAAATATCTTGAACCAATTGGTGGATGTGTTGGATCCACTCAATGAATCGGGTAGCTTTTTCAGCTTTAGTTGGAGCATGGGACGAGTCTTCTTGGGTGACAGCAAAGGGTAGTGCAACATCCAAGGGACCAAATGGTTGAAATCCCAACCCCACCTGAAAGGGGCTATGGTCGGTTGAGCTATGTATGGCTCTATTGTAGTTGTGTTGAACATAGGTAAGACTCTCATCCCATGTGCAAGGGTTCTTGGAATTGTACATGCACAGGATATGCATGATCATCTGGTTGATGACCTCGGTTTGGCCATCTGTCTAGGGGTGGAAGGCAGAGGATTCAGTGAGCTTGGTGTTCAGCAGTGACCAGAGGCTTGACTAGAATGTGTTGAGAAATTGACTCTCCCAATATGAGATAATGGATTGTGGTATCCCAAATTGTACCCACACTCGTTCAAAGAAGAGCTTGGAAGTGGCCTCCACTGTGAGGCTCTTCTTGCAGGTGGCCAGAATCGTCATCTTGGAAAAGAGATCAACAACCCCAAAAACACAGTCATTTCCCCGCTTGGTGGATGGAAGGCTCGACATGTAGTCCATTGAGATGGATTCTCAGAGCCTCTTAGGAGTAGGCAAACGGGTGTATAGACCTTATTTCTTAGTGGTCAGTTTGGAAATAGCACAAGCAGTGTAGGACATGATATACTTGTTGACATCTTGTCGAAGTTTTGGCAAGTAAAAATGTTCTTGCAACACTGTCATTGTCTTTTCTACCTCGAAGTGTCCTGCCACCTGACTGTGGTGGGCTTCCCAAATCATCTCCTCTCACTCGCTTGATGGAATGCAAAGATGGCCCAGATGGCACAATAACCCGTCCTGAAGATGGAAATTAGTGATTGTTGTGTTTGCACCCAACATCTGGTAGGTGGTAGTGAAGTCAAAATATTTCTCATAGAGTTGGGACCATCCAGAGGTCTTGTGGCCGCAAGAGTCTAGCACCATGGTGAGTGCCACAACTGGAGATCGACTCAAGCAATCAGCAACGTAGTTGATACTTCTTGTCTTATAATTGATGTTGAGGTGAAACTACTGCAAGTATGTGGATCACTTATGATGGTAGTCATTCTGCAATTTGCCTTATGTCTACATGAACTACAACAGCTTATGATCAGTGTGGATTATTGTCTCCATCCCAAGAATGTAATGCCTCCATTGGTGGCATGCTTGCACAATGGATTACATTTTTTTGTTATAATTAGGGTACTTACGAAAAACATATGATAGTGTCTCACTATGATAGGCCATGGGGTAGCCGTATTGACTGAGAATTGTGCCCACAACATAGTCTAAAGCATTTGTCTCGATATCAAAGGGTTTTTACAGGTCAGGTAATGAAAGCACTTGGGTTGAGCACAAGTGTTGCTTCAAATCATCAAATGCTTGTTATTGGGACAGGACCCACCAAAAAGATGACTCAGAGTGTTTCCATCAATGCCAAAGGGGGAGATTGTTGATTAAGGTTGGTTGTCATTGATGTCAACCCTTGAAGAAATCCTGGTAGCACAAAGGTTTGGGTAATGGACCCAAGTATGTTTGATGTAAAGATGATTCATTATTGTCTTTTCATGGTTGATAAGAAGTACAAATGGATGAACTCCAAAGTGGTCCCCTTATGGTGAAAGCCCTCATGGGAAGACGCTTTGCGGATTGATTTATCCTATAAGTATGGTTAGAGAACCCATGCTTAATTTTGGAATAATGAGATGAAGGTCAGTGAATTTGTCAGTGAAACTATCCTAGATGGATAGTGCTTGTCATGCCATTTATGGTGGTATGTGGAACGTCACATAATTGCTCACGGTTAGATATTTATGGCCATATGAAGTTGAAGAACCCTCGTGAGTCATATAGAAGCCCCCAAAAGTCAAGTGTTTGCAAAAGAAATTATTTAAATAATAAATTAAATGGAGAACTCCCTAAAATAAGGAAAGTGTGATGCTACATGAAAGTATAAATAAGAGGCAAGGCTCTCTCGTTTAATTACACTTGAATATCATTGAATATCTATTTTTGTGAAAGGTTATTTGGGCAGGTATTATTGATAGAGAAAAAGTGTGGCAAGAAAAGTGCGACAGAAAAAGTGTGGCAGGCAAATTGGGCAAGAAAAGTGCGACAGGAAAACCGTAGCAAAAAAAGTGCAACAGAAAAATCGCGGCAAAAAAACTGCGACAGAAAAATCACGGCAAAAAAATTGCAGCAACAACATTGTTGGGGTCTATTTATGAGAGATATGGCACATCTTGTTTAAGGTATGTTTTGTGAGCTAGGGTTTAGCTCTTGAGATGATATTGGATGTTCAGCATTGCTACATATATCATATTGGTTGAGGGATACAGTTGGTATTTTTTTGTTGGTATTTGGCATCTGGGTATTGGTCTTTTGGTTGTGATGTGTTGTTGAAGTTGTTGGTTTAGCTTGAGGATACATAACAATAAGGTTGTGGCACATGGTTTGATGTAAGGGTTTATGGTATTTGGTTTATGGATAGAGTGATGAATTGTTAGATTACTTTTGATGGTTATATTGGTGTATGTCTTTGGTATATGGTTGAGGTACATAGTGAGACAAGTAGTTGATGAGTTGGCACATACATGAGGTGTATAATTGATGAGTTGGCACATACATGAGGTGTATAATTGATGAGTTGGCACAGACATGAGGTGTATAGTTGATGATGTTGGTACATCTTGATGAGTCAAGGTTGATGCATGGTACATGTTAGTTTAGGTTATTGGTACAGGTTGATTGGTACAAGTTGTTACAGGTTATTGGTACATGTTGATAGTGGCAGTGGTTGATTCAGTGATAGTGATAGGTTGTCTACATTTGGCATTTATATTTCAGTGTGGTTGGAAGGGGCAAGGATAAGTGGTTGTAGCCGAACAAATTAGGGGGTTTTAGCCTCCTTTTGGTTGTAGCCAGAGAATTGGGAAGTTGGAGCTTCCCTCAAGTTGTAGCCTGAGA
>CBVK0102798015.1:0-15566 GCA_900067695.1 Picea abies
TTGGTAATTCCTTTTGGGCTTTGCAATGCTCCATATACCTTCCAAAGTATAATGAATAAAATATTGAATCCATACCTTCAGAATTTTTTTCTTGTTTTCTTTGATGACATTCTTATTTACAACTGCACTTGGGATTCCCATATTCAACATGTGGACAAAATAATCCAATTGTTACGGAACCATCAGTTGTTTGTCAAAAAGTCCAAGTGTTCTTTTGGGGCAAGTGAGGTCGAATACTTGGGATACATTTTCGACCGTGACAGAGTACAGGTGAACCCAAACAAGATTCAAGCCATGTAGGACTGGCCATGTCCTAAGACCTTGAAAATCCTTCGGCGTTTCCTTGGCCTCACAAGATATTACAAGAAATATGTCCACCATTATGACAAAATTGCTCGGCCATTGATGAAACTTCTTAATCAGAATGCATTTCAACGATTTCAGTGGACCCCTGCAGTCGAGCAAGCCTTCCTAGATTTGAAGCAGGCCATGTGTACTACCCCTATCTTAGTAGTCCCTAATTTCAAAAAAACTTTTGTTGTCGATTCATATGCTTTAGGTACTCATATTGGTGCAGTTCTCACCCAAGACAGTTGACCTCTTGCTTTCACTATCCAGGATTTGAGTGGTCGCAATTTTGGAAAATCTACATATGAAAAGGAAATGATGGCCATTCTCCATGCCGTACACACTTGGCGACCATATCTATTGGGGCATCGTTTTGAGATAAAAACCGATCACTATAGTCCCAAGTATTTCCTTGAGCAACAATTGTCATCCCCAGAACAAAATAAGTGGCTGACCAAAATGCTAGGCTATGATTATGAGATCATCTATAACAAAGGAAAAGACAATGTAGTGGTAGATGCATTGTCCATATAATATGAATATGAAGGTTCCCTCTTTTCTCTATCATTACCAATCCTTCATTGGATTAATGAAGTTCAACGTGAATGACTTTCCCATCCCACTTTCTCACAGATAATTCAACGACTTCAAGCTAACACTAGCCCTCCCATCGACTATACTTGGAAAGCCAATGTACTCAGATATAAGGATTACTTGGTTCTGTCCCTCGATTCAACACTCAAGCTCAGAATATTAAATGAGTTGCATTCTTCTTCTCTTGCAGGTCACTCAAGATTCCAAAATACCTATGCTTGTGCTCGCCACTCTTTTTTTGGGGAAGGTATGAAGAAGGATATCCTCACCTTTGTCACTGAATGCGATATTTGTCAATGCCATAAAGGTGAAACTGTCAAGGCTCCCAATGCTCTCCAACCGTTACCCATTCCAACTTCTATTTAGACTGACATATCCATGGAATTCATAGTGGGCCTTCCCAAAGTGGGTAAAAAGTCATTCATAGTGGTAGTGGTCGACCACCTCTCCAAGTATGCACATTTTTGTTCCTTACCACATCCTTTTACGCTAGCTCTAGTTGCAAAAGTTTTCATTGATCGGATTTTCAAGCTGCAAGACATGCCAACATCCATTGTATCACACCATCAGGATATCCCACAAATATGCATTCGACGCTGTGAGGATATAATTCTTTCCTCTTTCTAAAGGGGACAGGGACCCACACTCATGATCCAAATATTCAAAAGTGGGTGACTTCCAATTTTCTACTGCTCCATGCCTCAAAGGGAGTCATGTCCTTAAAAAATATACGAGAAGATCTATTTTGAATGTAGTTAGCACAGTTAAGTGCCTCAACCCAAAGCTGGGAAGGAAGTGACCTTACATGCAACATGCATGTGGTCATCTCTTTGAGGGATCTGTTCTTCCTCTCATCTACCCATTTTTGTTGCAGAGTGTATGGTACTATATGTTGCAGCTGTATATCTGCATCTAAACAAAGATGTTAAACATCTCAGTTCACATATTCCCCCCCCACTATCTGTGCGGAGGATATTGATCTTCCTCCTGGACTGAGTATCAACATGTGCTTTGAATTCTTTGAGACACTAAAAAACTTTGGACTTCTTCCTGAGAAAATACACCCAAGTGTATCGTGAGAAATCATCAATAAATGTAAGAACATACCTATCTTTGCTAATGGAAGGATGAGGAAAGGGTCCCATTAGATCACAATGGATAATCTCCAAGGGAGAGGAGGCCCTTCAAGACTTCTTTTTCTCAAACTTCTCTTGAGTATGTTTTCCAAGAACACATCCTTGACAAACTCCTTTGGAAAAGTGTATGTCGAGAAATCCAATGACCATTCCCTATTTGCTGAGTTGTTGCATGTATTTGAAGTTTAGATGACCAAATATCTCATGCCATAGTATACTATCATTATCATCATGAGTCAATAGTAATGAAGAATCAGACTTAGAAATACAATTACTAAATGTATACAAACGAGATCGGTGATTTACCTCACCAACAACAATCTTGGAGTTATCATGCATGTGTCATGGTGATTTACCTCACCAACAACAATCTTGGAGTTATCATGCATGTGTCATATATGGTTACAAAATCAGGTGTGAATTCCACCTTTTTTTCTGTTCCTGAATGCACTATCTGATAAACAAAGAGTATATTCACGAAGAGTTTTGGAACATGCAAGACATTCTCAAAACTTCCATGTTGGATTTCTACTCTCCCTTGTCTAGTGACCTCCACTGGGTATCATCACCCATAAGGATGGAAGGAACCATACATGAAACAATGGAATATAAAATAGTTCATGTGGATTCCATGTGATGGGATGCGCCTGAATGTAGGATCCATGCATTGGGAGAAGAATGAATATCAATTAAAGAATGAGAATTAACTCTTTTGTCTAGCGATTGGTTTCCAAGCTTCTTCTTGTCATTCTTAGGAATGCAATCCCCAAGATTTTTCTGTTGAAGTGCCTTCACCATGAGATATATTGTCTTTTTCATGCATGATTATTCAGGATGATAGTTGCAGTTGCAGTAACCACATTTTGACTTTCCTTTCTTTCTATTTCCACCTTTGGATCCGAGGGAATCATCGAAGGGTTTTGATTTGTCTTCCTTCTTGTGTTCATAATGCACCTTTCCCTTTCCTTTCATGCTTAGACTTCAACATGCACATTGGAACCCTTGATTGTCCCCATTTTGATGAGATTATATTTCTCATGTGTTAGGGACTCATTAAACTGATCTAATGTAGGAATTTTCCATGCTACTCTTGAAGTGAATCTCACTGTATGGAATGTTGAGACAAACACAACATACTTTGGACCAAGTTTTGACAAAATATAAAGGATCAACTGATTGTATTGAGTAGATTTGTCAATACCACATCCTTTTAGATGAATAATAAGGGACTTGAACTTCATGAAGAAGTCTTGGATGTTATCAAAGATTCTCAAATCCAAGGAATTCAACTCTACCTCGAGCATATGGCCTCTCATATCGTCCTGTTTTCCAAAGAGATCTTCCACTTTTGTCCAAATCTCACATGGTGTAGTACAAGCTTCAATGTGAAACAATAGTTCAGAGGATATTGGCATGAAAATAAGGGTTTGAGCCTCATCCATGTGGTTGAGATACATATTTTTCTTGACAGATGATGTTGGCTCAACCTATGTAGCAATTGTTATTCAGTACAATCCTCTACATCTGCGTTGATGTTGAAATTTTAGCCTCCACTTGAAATAATTATGTGGCTTGAAAATAATTGTCGTCGATAACTCCATTCTTTCTATTTGCATCTTGCTCCCAAAACTGCAAATAAAGTTCTTGTGCACCTTGATCCTAGCGACATGTGGGCTTTGATACCAAGTATAATTGTGGTGAAACCTCCATAGAGAATCTAGCTAGTAACAATTCGTACAAATCTTGTGAATTGAGAGAGAGAGAGAGAGAAGAAGAATAAATAATTGTATTAACCAAATGAGAGAATGGTAAAAATACACATGATATACTCTACATGAGAAAATCGATGCACCATAGTAGTGATATGGAGAGATGTGAGCATTCATTGACAGAATCTTGAGTGAATTTCCATCTAGTCCTAGTTAAATGGCCATGTAGTCATTAGTTAACTAGCTAATCACAAGTGGTGTGAGGAGAGAATCTAGCATGCACATGTATAGTTCTTGGCTGGTGATGATCCTAAGGTAAGTGCGCTCTCATGGTGATGATACTGAGGTGAGCATGCAACACTTGGTGATAATACCAAGGTTTCCATGCAAGACTCCACTCCACTAGTCTAATTGAAGTACAACTGAGTAAAGACTAAAGAGAATGTGGCACCCTCATCTATAGGATAATATCCTGATCTAGGGGAGAATATCTCTTACTAGGGACACCCTCAACGTAGACTAGTCAACCAAGGAAAATAAATACTAGGTGAGTGTGTAATATCTCCAACAACAATTAGGGTTAACATCAACTCATATGAACTAAAAAATTGACACATCCCATCATTGCTAATAAATTAAATTAAATTATTAGACTCCTTTTAGAATATTAGATTTAATAATGTACATAGATTAAGCAACAATGTAACATATAAACTTGACAACTTCAATTGAAGTAGATTGGGGAAAAAATTATTCATCAACACAATGGTTAGAACTCAAAGAAAATGAAATCTCCAATGAATTGAAAGAATTTATCAAGGAAGATGGTCCTTTGTTGACAATTCCCTGTATCAGACATCATCATTAAATTATCTCCCAACCCACTGATCATAGTGGAAAATTGGAAATCTATGTTAGAGTCTAGGTAGATAGTATAGAGAGAGGGGCAACAATTCAATGAATAAATATGTGCCATGTTGTATCATGCTTAGTTAGGTAGTTAGGAGGTGACTCCTATTTCGATGAAGGAACCTAGTGTAAGGATTTTCCTACCTCTAGTGATCAATGAAGCCAACATATATCATTGATGAAGCCATGTTGCACATGATCATCTATCTTATTTTTTCCATAAACAACCTCTTATCAACAATATTTAAGTATCTATTCAATATGGTTTCATCCAATAAAATAGAACCAACAATATATAATTTTTTCATATTAAATCTTGGGAAATTTAGGTTGCTCCATGTTGCTTTATGATCCCAAACTATGCATATTGTTTGTGAATTACATTTTGCACTCCATTGGATTCATGTTAATTCGTGATTACGAGATACTCCATGGTAAGTTATGACTCTGCATTACTTGAGTTGTATCATATTTTGTTACACTCAATGCTTTGTAGTTATATGATACTCTCGGATCCGCCTCAAGTTTGTACTCCATGGGATTCTGCACCACCATATTTTGAGTTACTTTGCACCACTAGAAGATTCTGTGATATTCTAGGATCAATCATACTCTATCATTTTATTAGCTCTCATTTTTGTTCTTGATTGCACTATGTTCTACTTGGAGAAAAGTTATTACTCCATAACCATTATGTGACCACTCCATTAATACATCACTTTGAAGTTTGTCCCACTTTGACCCTTCACCATTCTTTTCACTCTACTCCATTTTCACTCCATAAACTACGATTCTCCAATATCCCATGCTTCATTCATATGGGGATTTATAAAAATGGAATCAAGTGAAGTCCACTAGATAGATACATACAGATAGAATTTGAGGCACCATATAGATGGAATTTGGGCATACACAACAATGAGGACCACCAAGAATATATTAACTAACATATCTATGTGGAGGAGGATACTAAGGAGTCAAATATAGCTAAAGGGAAACTTTCAGGCCCTCATTTGTAGGTGCAACAAATATTTGTAAGGATATTTAATATAGAGAATATATATAAGGAAACGATCCCATAGAGATTATTAAAAACTGGACAAGAATAAGAATTACCTAGAAAATTAGTAGAATTATAATAGTTTTTCCTTCCTATTTTTAGGTGTAACACTTCACATTCTTGCAATAGAGTAGTTTGGGGCTCCAATAGTAGATATTAAATACTTCAACTTGCAACACCCGATATTTTGACCTTAGGCAATTAGAACTTTGATTTTACTCATGTCAATAATTCATTGTTGAGTATATATTCGAGCTCAATTAGACTAATATAGACATTAGAGATGTGTACATATGGACCTATTTATGTGCTGCATATTGTTATTTTTTGTGTTATAATTTCATGATAAAATTATTATGTGTATCGTTTAAACATGCAAATTAAAATGTGAAATTTTGGTACAAGCACACTAGTTAAAAATTGTGTTGTGAATGTATAGCATATATGGGGCATGATGTAAATAAACATACATTTCTTAATTGAATGTCAATACAAATATGGATTCTCATATGAAATTTGTGATTTATTTGCATGGATATGGGTTATTGGTGAGCTAACCTACATGTTGATGAGTTATTTAACAACAAAATGAATGTAGTGCTAAGGTAACTTGGTTGTCGTAGACATCATGAAGATAACTTATACTATAATTTTTACTTATGATTTGATTTATTATTTCAAATGTTGCTATGATCTATGGTATGTGTTGTTTTGACAAGGCACATAACTTGTGTATAGTGGTTGTTCGATCATGTGACTTTAAGAATAGTAGTTACATTGCATGGCTTGATATATGGTGTTGGCCTTAATTTTATCAAGAAGGGTGGAGGTATTTCTCACTGAGTATATTTTTGACCAAAATATTATTAAGGGGGGTTGAGGTATTGCCCATCATTTATCCTACGAAACCTAGAGTTGTGGGAGGGTTGTGTTAAGACATGCTCCTTTAAACGTGTGATGGCGACCGCTAGTTTCCTGCTAGGGAAGCTTTGTCGAGATAGCTAACACTTCCTCTTTTAGGTTCTATTCATAGTTAGATCAATATAGTTTATGCTCCAACATAGTCCAATAGAGGAAATGATAGGATGTGGAAGATAGAAATAGGTTAGGGAGGAAAAATGATTCAAAGTTGGTTGAAAATGATGCTTGGGAATTTGATGTGCCACTCTTTTTCCGCACTTGGTTCCTACCATGTTTAAAACACTCATTTTGATTTCCTTTTGATATTTTGAGTATGATGATCAATTATTGATGAACTATTGTAATTTTGTTAATTAAGATTACCAAATGATGCATTTACTTGATTTGTTGTCTTGCATACTTTGTTGTGATCATACATGAAGTATGCACTAGGGATAATGATTGTTTATCGCTAGTACATGCACAAGCTATGTGTACAATAGATATGCATACATACCCTGCACATGTACACTAGTGCACTTAATTGATTTATTAATTATTAAGCTAGGTTATTAAATATTTTGGTTTAATTATTATGTAAATTATATTGCATACATAAATATCTAGTAGCATTAGATACCTTCACTGAATTTGATTGTTGGCTGGCATGATGAATTAAATGGGTATGGTGGGTTGTCATAAAATTTGGGGAAAATTGGCAAGTTGCATTTATAAGCTAGCATAAGAATAAAGACTTTTCATTCTATTTATTGTTATTTTATGTGAGTCATTTAATATTTTATCTTTTTACATTTTTCTCAAAACTATAGAAGGGGGAGGTCGATGGCTATTAATGAGCGTGGTTGAGAAGACTTGGAGGGAAGGTATGGAAACTTGATAAATAGAGAAGATGGAGTGGTGTTGGGGAGGAAAAAGGAGGTTGAGAGGTTGCATCTTGTTGAGAGATGGAATAATTCTTGGAAGAAATATTTTCTTGTGACAATCTTCTTAGAGCATATGTGCATTGTTGGAAGAAATATTTTCTTGTGACAATCTTCTTAGAGCATATGTGCATTGTTGCTCTTGGAGTCACGAGCAAGGAGGGCCAAGAGACCAAAAGGTTTCTTGGAGCTAGGAAGCCAACCATGCTCATAGTTAGTTGGGAGGATAATTTTGTTCCACTTTAAGCAAGTTGTGAAAGAAGGCTTGGGAGACATCTCCTAATACTCACTGAACTACCCTACAATTAATCAAATTCAATCAAAATAGAGATATTTTTCTTAATATTTTGTTATGTTTATGTTATTCCATTTAAAGAGTAACAAAATTATGTTTATAAAAAATCTCTTAATACATATGTGTTTAAATGAACAAATATTATCGCATAGCATCACTTGGATAGATTCTACATTTAATGTCAAATCCTAGTTGCAATAATTAAGGCCTATGAGCCCTCTTGCAACCACATGTCGAACTTATGCATATAGGAGCCACCTAATTGCTTTATTTAATTGGGATGAGTAAATTATGCAATATAACCTTGTTTTTACAAAATTATGTCATATAACATGTATTCTAAGTTTTCCTATACTAAATATTTACGAGGTTACTCTATACTTCTATGTAAAATGATTTTTACTATTTTAATGGGAAAAAAAAAATATTTATGTGGCTTCTTTTAACTTTTTTAAAAAGTGATTTGGGATAAGTTTTATTTACATTCTATTATTTATCCCACCAATAGTCAACTCTAATAATAAAAAAATTAAATTAAATAAATAGTGAGAGCCCTTGGTAAACTAGCATAGAACTTCCTCGTATAGTTACAAATGGCACCATCTTAGCCATAGAGAATAACCACGTGAAACTCTTGGTTGCATTCCCCTCCATACTCATAGATAGAGAATAACCATGTGAAACTATTGGTTGCATTCCCCTCCATACACACCTTTGATGTAAATCCAATTATAGATGAATAGTCCCTGAACAACGATATTGCATGGTATTGCATGGTAGGAGATATCTTTATCTTTCTCCAATATAGAGGATACGTCCACAATCTATAAATAATTCCAAATATTATCCACAAAAAGTAACCAAAACTACTAAGAGAATACTCCACACATATAAAATTGTATTACAATATTCTATTCAAGACTAGAGATGAACAGGTTCTATTACTGGATGTATCTATAGGAAGATAAGAATCCCTAAAATCCTACGAAGACATGTGATTCCTCACTTTGTTGGAGAAACTGTAATGAAATCTAATATTTAATCTTGATAAATATCCCTCAAATCCTATGAAGACATGTGATTCCTCACTTTGTTGGAGAAACTATAATGAAATTTAATATTTAATCTTGAACTAGAATTATCCCTCAAAGAGTCTGAAAATGGAAAACACGTTACTTTAGTGAGGTTATGAGTGGAGAACCAATCCAACCCAAAATTTGTTCAAACTCATGAGAAAGTGCGAGGTGATCCATGAATAAAGAAACAACCATAATGAAATGCAAGGGTGGAGGAGGGAATATGAAAGGAAGGTAGTGGCCTCGAATAAATTTTAAATTGGATAGTTGTGGAAGCCCTTTGGATGAGGGTGTGGATCGAATGTTGTGGAAGCTTGAGGGAAGAGGGTGCGGATCCTTGTTTTACAAAAAACAAAATGTGAGAAAGGTTGGAAATACAAGAACTTTAGGATTCAAGTGTGTATGAGGTTGTACAACTTTTGAGCCAATCCCATTTGATAGAGAAGGCGAATCTTTTACGAGAGAGCTTTATAATTTGATCATTAAAGTTGGAAATGACTTGGTCAACTTTAATAGCCTTGAATGATAGACACTTTGTAAGTCAAAATGGTGGGATTCCACTAATTAGGTTTGATAATGTTGAGTTGTCAAAGAACAATTTTATGCTTTTTGAATTATCAAGGGTATGGTGTAGAATATTTATTGAGAAATAATTTTTGGTTGTGTTGATGAGGAGCAAGAGTATGTCGTAAATAGATCCATAACAAAACCTATTGTGACTAGTATCTCGCCCATAATAGAAGTTGAGAAGGACCTATCATGAACCATATTCACATTGAGACATTGATCAAGAGACCCCTAGAGTAGCAATGGTCCCCATTACATTCGAGGTGAAATTGTTGGTCCTCAATGTAGTATAATTTGATGTGGATGCAAAAAAACTATAGTGATGCCTACCAACCAACGAAACTTCTACCATGCCTGCTTAAGTGTAAATTACTCGACCTTTGCGAGAAATTGACCAACTTGTGCAATGTGATAGATTTTTGTATCCTTTTTTGGGTGTGTTGAGTAACCCAATCCATGACTTGGTCAAAACAAGTTCGAGAGTTAAAATTAGGATTAATCTCAACTAGAGGATCTAGTTGTGTTATCATGTTCCCATGCAACAAATGATTGCGATGTTGTAAGAGTTTATTTAACATTGGAAAATGGGTACATACCAAGGTAGAGTGACAAGTTGAACTTGAAAGCATTAATACCACATTGCTTGGTGATAGTGTAAAGGCCATATTGAAGTTATTAAAGCTTTTGATGTGGACCTTTGAATTTATGTTTTGTAATCTCAAGCTAGACTTCATCCCTAATTGATAAATTGAGTGTGAAACAATGCTTATCATGTCACAATTTGTTATTAGTTGAAGCGTGTCACAAAATTTCTTCAACTTGGTGTTGAACATTTTGGGTGTGCTCAATAAAAGAAGTACATTTTTAAAATTATTTCTATAAAGAGACAAACATGTGCCTTTAACATTAGGACTTGGATATGTAATGTTTAGTGGTGTTGACCACTAGAAATTGAAGAAAACCTCCATGGGGTTACACTATCTCATGTTGTTATGGGTGCAATTGTATTTGTGTTGAACAAATTTAGTTTTATTTTGCAAGTATGGGGGTTCTTATGATTTTAATGGCTAAAATCATCACTGATCAAATGTCATATTTGTCAACATATTTTCAAAGACACTTTGGTGTAGCTAGATACATAACTATCCATGCTGACAGAGTTCCATACTTGGATAGATGGGTAGATCAAAGTTGTCAAACATGGTGGTATAGTTGTTTGGTTTATAAAACCACAAGAATTGATGAACATGGGATGGGAGTCTTCCATACATCCAAAATAGATACAATCGAGCTCAACATACTTCCATAGGAAAGATCTCTTTTGAAGTATGTTATGGATTTCAACCATTAATTCCTATTGACTTAGTTAGTCAACCCACATTTTCTATCGACATATATCATGAATAGAAATAAATTGACAAGACACTCAAGTTCAAGGACAAGGTTTGCGAGGGATAGAAACAAGCAAAAGAGATGTTGCAGGGATCAAGTGAAAAAATTAAGGCTTGACATGATAAGCATCATATTCCATGTTTCTTCCATATCGTGGATCAATTCTAGTTGCATCTACAAAAACAAATATTTAGTGGCCCATTGGGGAAGTTGAAGCCTTTGATGTATGGTCCTTACACTACACTTGAGAAAATTGGGGAAAATAATTTCAAGCTTAGCATTTCACCATAACAATTTTACATCTAATATGCATTGTGGACTTGATTTAACCACATTTTCCACCATTGCTAGAAAAAACTAAATTCCAGCCATAAGAGACAGAAGACATCCACCCAAATGTTCAAGAACCACTTGCATTTGACACTATTGTTAGACAATGAGAACTGATCCAAATTGGATTATTATATTATTTTTCATCTATCTCAATGCTTTTAGAGTGGAAGAAATTAGGGGCATCAGCTTGCAAGGTTATCTTAACGACAAGTCCTAGTTTGGAAAATTGGGGTTTGAAACCTCCTGAATCCATTTTGAGGAATCAAATGACATTTTTTGGGGTCAAAACTTTTCAACAAGATACCAGAGCTCGTTATTCTATTCTACACATCAATACCTTTCCAACGGTTCAAAAATCACGTCAATCAGATCTCGTATGCAAAAGTCATGCCTCCTACAAGTTGACCTACTGTGTTGATCACCATTGTGCGAGAGGATGCCACATCATACCCCATTACTCACGCATATGGGGCTAGACATGTATGGACTTTCAATAATATTATAGAAGGTCCAAAACCTTATCACAATTGAGGGTTGGATAGAAACAAGCAAAAGAGATGTTGCAGGGATCAAGTGAAAAAATTAAGGCTTGACATGATAAGCATCATATTCCATGTTTCTTCCATATCGTGGATCAATTCTAGTTGCATCTACAAAAAAAAATATTTAGTGTCCCATTGAGGAAGTTGAAGCCTTTGATGTATGGTCCTTACACCACACTTGAGAAAATTGGGGAAAATGATTTCAAGATTAGCGTTTCACCATAAAAATTTTACATCTAATATGCATTGTGGACTTGATTTAACCACATTTTCTACCATTACTAGAAAAAACTAAATTGAAGCCATAAGAGACAGAAGACATCCACCCAAATGTTCAAGAGCCACTTGCATTTAACACTATTGTTAGACAATGAGAACTGATCCAAATTGGATTATTATATTATGTTTCATCTATCTCAATGCTTTTAGAGTGGAAGAAATTGGGGGCATCAGCTTGCAAGGTTATCTTAACGACAAGTCCTAGTTTGGAAAATTGGGGTTTGAAACCTCCCAAATCCATTTTGAGGAATCAAATGACATTTTTTGGGGTCAAAACTTTTCAGCAAGAGACCAAAGCTTGTTATTCTATTCTACACATCGATACCTTTCCAACGGTTCAAAAATCACGTCAATCAGATCTCGTATGCAAAAGTCATGCCTCCTACAAGTTGACCTACTGTGTTGATCACCATGGTGCGAGAGGATGCCACATCAGACCCCATTACTCACACATATGGGGCTAGACATGTATGGACTTTCAAGAATATTCTATAAGGTCCAAAACCTTATCACAATTGAGGGTTGAGGAAGTCAAAACCCTACCCCTAGATGGCTATCAGGCTATGTTAAATATTGAGCCACTAGGAAGAGAGGGGGTTCCATTGTTTTGCATTGTATATTGTTCCATAAATGAGCATAATATTTGAGAGTTGTATTTTGTGAGCATACAAGAGCAGGAAATATTTTGTAGCAGCCATACATGCCACCATGTTAAAGACAACTCCATAGAGAGTGTGTCTTTCTTTGTACACTACAAGGAGAACACCTTTCAGTGGAGGTTTTTAGTGTAACAAAGTTTGGAAAAAAAATTCATAAAAACCTCCGCTACAACCTCCTCTATTAGTTGTAGAGGTTTTAGCAAATGTTCTATATAACTAAAAAAAATTGGGTGGGTTGAGGTTCTAGTGGAGGTTTTTTTTTGGTGTCTTTCTTGTCAAAACACACCGGTGTTGTATTGAAAAACTCACACTAGTACATTAATATAATAAAATACACCTTTACAATAACATAATCAAAATCCTTTGGACTTGAATATAATAAAAACTTCCCTGGTGTGTTTATAACTATTGCGCATTGGTTCTGTCTTTTTTTTTATGCAGAGCACCAATGCTCTTATAATTACTATGAATTGATTCTGCATTCTTCTCTTATGATGCACCGATGCGCTTTAAGAATTTTTTGCCCCAGTGCAATTAAATTATAGTTAGCATCGGTGTGCTTTAGGATTAGTATGTCCCGATGAGATTAAGTTATAGTTAGCCCCAGTGCGATCATGATATTCGGAGACTCAGTGCATTTAATATAGAATGTGTCCCAGTGCTTCTGTAATTAGTACAACCGATATGTCAACAACACTATTTTTAGTGTGCACTAGTGCGTATAATATAGTAAAGGCATAGATGCACAAATAATATCTAGATTCATGGTGCATATAATAAAAGTAACGCACTGATATGAAATTGTTTTTTAGCACATCAGTTAATATTTCAAACATGAGAACCATACAATTTTGAAACGATAAATAATATTATACGTTATGTCATTTACTGAATGATGGGTTTTCTCAATAGTACATAATGATGCATTATTATAACTAATATGTACCGGTGCGTATTGTTACACATCAAAATGTCACACTTGAGTTTCGCACCTAAGTGTCGCAAGTGTCACAAAGAGACATATGCACCTTGTTAAGTCTTGCATGCACTGCCGCAAGTGTCGTATGCACCCTACCAAGTGTCACATTCATTTTTCTAGGTGTCTCCACCCATTGAAACCATGAAAACATTTTTCACAATCCCTAAGTCATGTTGGAAGAAGAATCCCCATCATTTGACAATGGAAACACACATTTTCCTTGGAAAATTTGACCATTTTTTAGCATTTTAGAAGAATGGTGCCCTTGTTGGATACACTGACCACACTGAGAGGGGGGGTGAATCAGTGTATGGATATTTTTAAAAATTCCCCTTCACAAAACTCTTTAGTTATCAATCATCAATTACTCATCACTTATTGTTGTCATTTATAACCAATTAAATGTGAACATACATCAACAACATATACCAACAACAAATATCATCAATACGTCATCACCACAAGGAACACAAAGAACACAAGATGTATGTACAATGTTATTTTTATTATGGACTACAATCCTTGGGTTATCAACAACAACTGAATAGAGTTACAACTCCACAAAAGCACCAGCTCTACAATGCAAGACTCAACTTACAAAACTGAGCACCAGCTGAGAAGAGGAATCAATCCTCAAGAGATAACAATCTGTCAACAGGTACGTGATCTGTCAATAGTGTAGCACACATCCTACCAGTAGTACAACTCGCGTATGTACGTGGCCAATCTGTACTACAACTCGCGTATGCCTTCTGAGTAATTAAGTTTTTCTCTCTATGAAAAATTCAGATCCTTTGCAGCCTTCAGTCACATCTAATTCTGTCTTTCATTGTCCAATCACAACACATCTATGCTCTCCCAAAACTTAATCATGCTCCTCAACCATACAATATGAATGCTGCTTAATCATGTATAAGCAACCAATATACTATGGCAGTCATATCAGTATTGAACCAAAAGAGTGTTTCTCACTTTATCAATCGACCAACATAACCATATCACAACAACCATACCAAGGATCCCTTAAGAATTCACCATACAATAAGCAAGAGTATCCATCAAGACAACTATGTAACCATACTAGAGTTTCTATGGCAGATCTGAGCCCATATAATGCATATCTAGAACTTGCTTCAGACTTCAAGAACCTGGCATCAACTCACACTCAAGTCTCCATGACTTCATCCAATTGTACGCACTCTGGCTTCCTTCATCCTGCGTGTGTACGAGTTAGTCCTCTTTGTAGCCCACATATGTACACACTCTGTCCCACTGCTGCTTGTGTACTCCTTTAGAAACTAGGGTTTCTGAACTTCTGAAACTTTTGTCGTCATGATCTCAAACTTATTGAAACTTTGATGCGTCCATGAGATCCGCCAGTCAATCTCTCTCTCTCAAAATAGATTTTCAAGCTATGCTCAAGAGATTGTTTTTCACAAGAGACCCTTGCTTCTTATTTATACTCTTCAAGTAGCTTCCTTAGAAGCATGTTCTAGGCCACTTTGTCCACATAGACACCTTGTCCACATAGTCACCTATGTCCAAATTTTCTCAATTTTCCACTTGTCCATGTAATCAATAGCCACTTGACCACTTAACCCATTTTCCTCATTTTAGGGTTAACCTTCTTATAACCACTTTCCATAATTAGAAAGTTCTCCATTACTTTATTATTTAAATAATCCTCCTTGACTTTGTCACTTCACTTTATGATTTAAATAATCCTCTTTGATTTTGTCACTTCACTTTAATATTTAAATAATCCTCTTTGACTTTGTCACTTTATTATTTAAATATTCCTCCTTGACTTTGTCACTTCACTTTATTATTTAAATAATCCTCCTTGA